>JAOEHY010040955.1:0-44372 GCA_025447955.1 Psilopsiagon aurifrons
CCTCCCCCCATAGATCACATTCCCTGTTGTTGTCAGTTCCTTATTTGGATGCCATTCATATTGATTGTTTCCCTATGCAAACACTGTGCGGCTGTTCTTATGCAACCAGAAAAATCCTATCGATTTACTGAAAGTGAGGGTTATTTAGATGGATATCCTTCTGCAGTAGTGATAACACTCTCATCTCCCCTCTAGAAGTATAGTTAACCTTTTCATTTTGGGGGGGAGTGGATGCACATGATTTTTATTTTGTCCTGTAACTGTGGTAAGAGGGAGGTAAGCACAGAGAGAAGTCAGTAGGACAGCTACTGTTCTAGCATATGCAGTTGTAGGCCATGTGTATGCCATTGTGGTTATGGAAGGAAGCATCCTGTATAATAGGATTATATAAGCATTCTTATTGTAATCTTTTGTTTTCAGCTTTCCGAAAGTTGCCTCTTTTGGGCTGATATTTTCCTGGCTTGTACTTTGCCATGTCCAAACTTATTTATTTGTTATCCAAGCAGGGATACAAATGTTGGAGAGAGTTGAGGAAATGGATCTCTCCTCTGGCCTGTTTGAAAAAAAGCTCTTGGTGTTCTTGAAAAACAGATCCAGAGTCAAAATGAGCCTTAGGTAGGAAGTTGCCTGGGTGTGACTGTCAAAGAGGCGAAAAGGCTTTTGTGCAGCATTGGTTTTATTACTGAATAATCTACATTTGTGCAAAAAGTAACATGAATGTGCTTTGTAATGGCAGAGCTGAGTTTGTGAAGGCAGCCTTAAATGCTTAAAAACCTAATTTGTTTGGGGTTTTTTATATATAAAGCATGCAGACTTTAGAGATACACAGGGGCATGGGGGTGTTAGTAGAGCTATCTACAAAAAAATTTAAAGGTGTTGTGTTCTGTTCTAACTGCACCTTTGCAGGAAAGTGAACACTTACATGAACACATGCTGAGTACTGAAACTGTGTGTGGTGATTTTGCACTTGCTGACTGCTCTAGTGTTTCTCACCTCTGTTTTGAAATCCAAATAAAATTCCTTTTACTAGTATGTAGTTAGAGTTTTTAAATAAGTAAGCAAGCAAATACTTTTTCTTCCAGAATGCACTGACAGGTGTTCACACAATCCAAGCACTTGTGGGGTTTTAATCATTAAACTCAACAGTTCCTTGAAAGCAGAGGAATTTGGAGTTAATTCTGATCTTTATACTTGTACCAGTCACTTCATATCTACTACACTGTGTCTACTGAGGTGACTTATATGGGGCTGCCTAAACAGCAAGCTGAAGGAAACAGTGAGAACATATTTTTGAACTGAATGTTTCAAACACTGTAATTGAAATTGCATTATTCATGATTACTGCCTTTTTTCCAACGTTCAGTCAAAAATTCTCTAGGGGATCAGTGGGAGAAGGCATTGAGTAGCAAATAATCACAAGATGATCTACAGTGGTGATTAATTTGCCCATGAGCGTAGTGCATCACTGGTACCAGGGTGTTTGTCATGTGTCAGGCAGCTGTGTTCCGTTGCCGGATGCTCAACCCTCCTTTTTAACTAGCTGCAGTGTGTTGGCCTCCCTCTGTTTGCATTTTTAGCCAGAAGAATATGAATGGAGTGAAAGGGAGAAGCCTGTAACCTGGTCTGTGATTTTTCTTTTTTTTTTTATTAATTGTGAGCATGAATGAACCCAGGACAGGGAATAATTCACCAAATGCTAGCTGCACAAAGTTGCTGAAACCACAATCTCCTGTGGGTAACAAAGCCTCTGGCTGTGTTCCAAGCACTGTGAAGTGATTGAAGAATGTTGGGTTGCATCGTGAGACCAAATAGCAGGTAAACAAAAGGAGTATGCCACATTCAAATGAAATAACTCCTCATAAACTTCGAGGATTGCAGGTATCTTTGTGCAGCTGTGTTGCCGAGTAGTTTGCTGTCCAAGAGAAGTACCAAAGATGTTACATTGAATATCTGTAATGAGTTACTAGACTGAAACTATAACCTAACTATTATTAGAGCACATAAAAAGTTTTCAGCATAGTCCTTTGTGTCTTCATTGTTGATACATAAAGCTAGAATAGTATTCAAGAAGCTTTCTTAGGTCTCCATACTATTTGCTTGAATGTGAATTGTAGAGAGGGAGCTGGTTTTGCGCTCTGAGATTGTCTGTAGAAAACAAGAAATCGTGAAAGAAGGAGCGTGTCTTGTTTCTCACTGTAACAATAATCATAGAAAATGATTCAATGAACTGTAAAGTTCAGCACTAGTCTTACTCAAATGGTGAAATTTATGAGAATACAGCAACTGTCACACTAGATTGGATCAAAGGTTATTGTGACATGGTATCCTACTTCCAGCAGAGGCCAGTGAGAGAGGACCTGAGAAAAAAGTGGTATATATTTTAAATGATCCTTCGCCTGCTTTATCTTTTCAGTTTCTGACAGAGAGCTATACAGCAGCTTCCTAGTCTGATTGCATTCAGACTGCCTGGGTTGACAATGTCTGCTGGATGTTTTTGTCATTCATTTCTCTGATCTCCATTTGAACCTGCATCCTCCTTTGCCTTGGCCAGCCCCTGTGAACACTGAATCCCACACTATAATTGTTATATGAAAAGCACTTCCATTTGTTTCTAAATTGTGGCCAGTTTAAAAACAAGCTCCCCAGCTTCCTATATTAGACACAGTAACTAATTCCCTTTTTTACCACATCATTCCATTCATTGTTTTCTAGATGCTGATTCTGACCTCTCTTAGCCAGCTGGCATGTCCTAATTCATTTAGTTCCTTCTTACCCAGAAGTTGTCTTCTACCTGTTTCTTTCCACATTGCCTTTTTCTCTAATCTTTTCTGGTTCTACTGTATGCTTTGAGATGCATAGTGCAGAGGCGAATGCAGCTCTGTAATCAAAGGACCCTAATGTGTAGCCCACATTGTGTAAACCTTTAAGGTTGCTTGTATGAGCAAATGCTTGTGGACTTAAGTTAAAGGTTGTACTGATTAGCCTGAGAAGACCAGTACTGTCAGGCTTTGTCTGTGTGATGTGAGAAGCAGATAAAGCAGCACAAGTACTCCTTGTTACATGTTTTAAGTTCATCATCACTGTTCTGAGGTTACAGCTGTGATGCCAAAGCTCTGAGTAAACTGTACTTCAAGTTCCTGTATCTGAAACTGTGGGTGCCAAAAGGAAAAGGTGATAGTAGGCAACATGGGATGATAAAAGTCTGTGACATGCGTGAGGAGGAGGAGGGGAGAAGTTTTCTAACTTGTTCAAGAAAAAACTATTGCCTATCCCCCTACCCCTCAATCCTGCTACTTATAAATTGGGTAGTTTTTTAGTTTTTTTTCATTATTCTTTTAGTTATTTGTATGCATGGATTTCTGGCTGAGAGTGCTGATATGCATTGCCCTTAAAAAGCAATTTTATGTTGGAAGATGGGGATGTATGTTTGAGACTCCTCTCAAACCTTGGCTCCAGAGAACACTTAAAGCCCCATGCACTTCACTAACAGCCATTTGCAAAAGCCTTATAACACAGTAGAAATTGAAGTGGTTTCTTTTGTGGCAATGTTACAAGTCAATAATTTGACCTCGGATTCTGTCCACGTCCAGTGAAGAGCGAGGATTACATCCCCTTGCTGTCCTGTGTAGCTAATCCAGGGCCATTCCCCGCAGGGAGCTAAGCAGGCAAAAGGAAGGGAGTGACATCCTCTTGGGAGCTGTTACGGCATCAGCTCCCCCCAGGAAAGAGGAGGGAGGAATTCCAACAATTCCTTGCCAAGCTATTCCAAGGATAGAGCACTTACACCCCACCAGCTGGGGGGGGTGTTCCTCAAGGCTTTATTTTAGCATCTGGATTTCAGTAACTTTTTAAGCCTAGTTTTGTACTGAGGATTACTGTGAATTTAGATCCAAACCATTGCTTGAGTTGCATATCCAAAGTAAGCATTGTTAACAAAAGCCAAGTGCTTTATGCATTTTATTCAGTGCTAAGAGCAGCTTGACTGCTAATATTTCATGTGCAGAAAGAAATGGAGCTGTAGTGTTTCAAGCTAATTCTGGAATTTTGAAGGATATCTTGCATGGCAAACTGTAATGCCCATGGTTATGCTAGTGGCTACAAGCTTGAGGCCAGTGAGATGCGGGTGCAGACAGCTACAGGGCTGAGACCTTATAGGAAGACAAATGCTCACTTTTCCATGCTTCTTTAATGTTGTGCTACTAGTTTTTTGAAGCACCTTTGTGTATAATGTCTGCCTATGTTCCTTTTAAAATGTTTCCAGGTCCTCTACTGTTCAAATAAATCATATAGCAAAGTAAGGTTTATCCTGTCTCCTCCTAAAGCATGTGGGCTTAATCCTTTTGCTGCCTAAGTCATTCTAACAGTCACAGTGTTAGAAAGGTTTAAACAAAATTCTCCTATAAATCCCAGCAGTTATTGTGGAGAAATAAGTGGGGAAGGGAGGAGCAAGGTAAGAAAGAGAGTGGCTGGCTGAATTGAGGGAAAGAGCAGAGCACTTCTCTCTCTCTCCTCTCACTGTGTCAGTCCAGCCTGAATATCTGCACAAAGGAGTTTTGAGTCTTTCATTTTGTAGGAATCCATGAATGCAACTGGGTAGAACCAAACAGGACTGAACTAGTCGGGAGCTGAAGTGCTTTGTGTGCTACAGCAGTGTTTCTCTCCAGTTCCAGTTGAGCATTCTGGCTTCATACAGCAGATACCTACATAAACAGAAGAAAAGCTCTATTTCCCTGCACTACTTTTGCCCTTTATGCTCTAGATTTTGCAAGGGATGTAATTTTTTTGTGTGCTGAACCAAAGGATTCCTAAGTGAAGGAGCAGATTAATTGCTCTGCAGTGTGCACATTAGTGAAAAGTGCCGAGCAATGGGTGTAGCCCATTTAATAGCTATTAAGCTGTTTAGTGGATGGGTGTAGTGAAAGCTTCAGCTTGCATTGGTGGCTTTATTGGCAAATACAAGGATACAAAAAGAAAAGGAACAACTCCACCAGTGTGTTGGAAGACAAGGCCCAGATATGCAGTGTTACTAACCAGTAGGGTGAGCACTTCATGAGCAGGTTGAGAACATCCGTTCCAGGAGCAGAATCTAAGCCTTGAAACAGCACTGATTGGACACTCAGACTTTTACAGTAGAATAATTAATAAAAATAGAATATGCACATAAATGAAAACTATCTTTGTGGTGCCTGGTTATAATCCCTTTGTCATAACCCTCTCTATTATCTAACACTCTCATAAGTATGTGAAGATCAAACTGTAAGTGCAAAAGCATAGTGAATTGTCTCTCATTTGTCACCCTTTCTAGGCAGAAAACAGTGTTAATGACTATAAATCTGTACAGTGAGAAAATAATTGGAGTCTGTGTATAACATGATATATTGTTATTGCTTGAATGGTAGTAAGCAATGGCTATCAGGAGGTGATTCTCACAGCTTTTAATTGTAAATTGGAATTCCAGGTGATCAAGTTCTGTGGGGACTTGATTAGATTTGCTGTCTCCCCCCTCAACACCCTGGGATAATGATTAGTTCACTATCTCTAGCTGTCTATAACAATGAGATGAATCTGCTAGTCGAATGTTTATGCTAAAATTATTTAAAATCCAGCAATAGTTTAGAGTTGTATTTACATGGTAATGGACAGGCTTTGGCTGTTAAGGTGGGATGAACATGTCAAATCTCAGGGTGACTTACAGATTCAGCTTATAGTTTCTTGAGACCATTGGGTAGTACAAGTTGTCCTTGGTTTCTGCTTTTGGAGGCTGTTTTACTGTTCTTATCAAGCCTTTAGGAATCAAAAGAGATTTAGTAATCCTCTGGTTTGGTGCCTAGGACACTTAGCTGTCTGGAGTAGGACACCAGCTCCTTTGCTACAGTGAACATTTGGCATACAATTTTCTCACTCATTTTTATCTTTCTTCTCTTGTCCTGCTGTTTATTCTTTTCTTCCCCTGTCATCAATCTTTTGGCATATGGGAACTGTATGAATACAGCTGTTGGCTATGCTGGGATGCCTGCTCTACCTACCTGCTGCCAAGAAGTCTTTCTGAAGTTTTTCTGGGGCTAAATCTTACCTTTTGATCACAGCCAATGTGGTTTCTGGAGCAAGGCTTACAAGTGCAGTAGGCAGAAGAAGAGTTAGCCTGAAAATACCATCAGAAGAAAAAAGAAGCTGAGAAACTTGATGTCTCAAGATTTAAAGTCTGAATTTGTCTGCTGATGAAAATCTAGAGAGCTTCAGGGTGAGCACTAGCTAGGTTGGCGGTTGAAGGCAGTTGGTGTTACCAGAGACAGTGAGAGAGGTACCCAAATCTGTCTTTTGAATTTAGCTTTGTATATTAACTCCTAGAAAGATGTAACATGCTAACCACACAGTTAAGCTCAAAGCATCCCTTTCCTATTTCCCTTGGCAGCCAGTTTGTTTAACTGTAGGTCATGCCAGGAAGGAAAAATAACTGAAACAAATCAAAGCTCTTCTTCATTTTGTAGTCTGACTTTCTCACATTGTGGTGCATCACCATGGGAAGCTCAAGTTCTGCCATATGCTGTGGGCTGTGATACAACACAACCTGACTTAATGATGCAGTGTCAGCTACAGGAAGTCTGAAAATGTGGTTTCCTGAAAAACAAGGGAAAGAGGGAGAAGTGCGTAGTTTTTGTTTTGAAGATAGCAGTATTGAAAACTCCATGAGCACTTATGTCAAAATACCTACAAAGTAGCTATTTAGTCATAGGAATAGTTGCCATTTATTTATAAGGCATCTGTGCCTGAATTAGGGAAAATCCTTTAACACGTGTCAGACCTCACAGATATGAGTAATTCTGTGGAAAGAGTGTGCATGTCAGACGTGACTGATCACTTGTAACCCTGCTTTCTGTCCTTTGTTTTTATGTTAGACTCAAATATATGTCTAGCAAAAATTCAGTATAAACCAGGGTTTGTCTGGTATAATCCACTTGTCCCTTGGTAGAAGATGCAAGTTTTTCTTACTGAGAAAGTATTTTCCTGACAAAATCAAATTGTGAGACACTTTGCCATGTAGTGTTAGATAGCAAGCACTGGTCTGCATCAGGTTGGGACCTCATCTCTTTACTTCCACATTAATAGCTGTTGTCTTAAAAATGCATTTCCCAAAATTATGTGCAAAAGGACATGTTGGTGAAACCAACCTGTACTGTGCAGGAGTTGTGATATTTACCTTTACCTTGATTTCTTAATTCTGTGTGGAATATAAAGCTCTTAGTTTCAGCATCTGTGGTATAAGGTGGAAGTCAGATCTGTGGTACACAGCTCATGTAAGGCTAGGAACTAGCATGCCTATCTTCAGGATCCATATGTTAACTTTAATTACTTTTCTATGTGATTCAGTTGAAAGGTTTCATGGTTCTTCCAGTGCTTTGAAACTGAATCTTCTATTTCTTGGACAAGTCCCTGAGTACCCTGATCTAACTGGACCTGGTTGGAGCTGGGAGTTGGATTAGATGACCTCCAGGGGTCCTTTCCAATGTAAACTAATATATATAAAGTAAAAGCTACTTTTGGGGATGATAGATGAAGTTTAGTGGGGCAAGCTGGGGAGCTGGGGAAGCCACAAACATTATATTTGCTGTTTCCATCTTCATGCAGTTAGTTCAATTAATATTGTGCAGGATTTTTTCACCCAGGCCCTGCTAGGAATTGGCTACAGAGGACTGAAGGTAGAATTTCTGGTTAGCAATGTGTGTTAAGTCAACCTTGCTTAACATCAGTTCTAATTAAATCAATGTAACTTCTGTATCTGTGTGCATATAGTCTAAGAGCACACGGAAAGTAAATATGGCATGCAAAATGATGGATATCTGCAGAGAGCCTTAATGTGAAGTGATGCGATTTCTGTGAAGAAATCAGAATGTGGAGATGGCAGCAAGTAGAAATCAGAGTATAATTTTTTTTAAGGAGACAGAAAGGCTAGGGAAGGTGAAATACCTAAAACATCATGTCCCCACTGAAGATTCCAATCACAGAAGACCTTGCTGCCCATGTGTATCTGCAGGGATTTCAGTTCAGCCAGGGCTGCAGTAACACTACATGATTTGAGAGAAAGAAGGTGGAGAGTGCAGTCTTGTTTGCAGTGACCTAATTTTTATTTGTTCTTTCTCTGTCAAAGTAATTGCAGCCTACAGAGCAGTTGTGAGGCAGCTTTGTACGCAGTTCTTTCTTGAACTTATACTGGTGGGAATTGGTCAGCTGATTGTAGAGAGAAAATACTTCTCCTGAGCCTCAACTAAAGCTCTTTGCTTTGAGCTCCCTTCTGATACTGGTGGGTTTCGCTGGGCATGTCATTTTAACAGGCAGAAAAAGCTAACCTGTGCACCTTGAATATGAACAGTTATGCATTAAAAGCATACCAGAATGGCACCAGTGCTGTAAAAGCGCATCTGAGAGTTTTGCGTCATAAGGCAAAGTTTCAGTGTCTTTCACTGTTATGTTTATGCATGGCTCATGCACAGTTATAATTTCATTGGTTTATAAAATCAGTGTTGCAGACACCTGAATTAGTGTATTTTCATAAAAATGTATGCAGGGTAAATTTATTAATTCATCAGTCAAGGATTGCTGACATAATATCAGTGTTTTCTTGCATGTTTATGAGTTCTGCATACTTGTGGCTAGAAGTGTGACTGTGCCTTAAGAACAGATATGGTAGCAGCAGTGTAAATATGCAAGGGTAGCTGTTTAGCTCCTGAAACTAGTGTGTACACTATCAATCTCCTCAGTCAATCAAAAGTACATGGGTGGGGTCTGTTTGTTTCATAGTTCACTTGTAGCATAAATGTCAAGATCAGTACTGTGCTGTTCACCAGAATGACCAAATCCTATATCGTACTTTGTGCAAAGCCCCTGTATATAAGCATAACACGTGAAAGCTTTACCTGCAGAAAAGCTTCCTGCTCATACTTTATCAACAGTTGCGTGAAGTGCAAGAATTACTGTTGACAGTGAACATTTTATTATGGGGCAAAATATCCTCTTAAGAATGTAAGGTCAGCAGTCTGTGAGTGATGAATTTCTTATGCACTTCAGCACACAAATGTTTGATGCCTAATCCTTTAATACGATTTTTATGGATTGTTTTCAACAGGAATTCAAGGACAAGTCTTCAGTAGCTGAACAGCCTTCTAGCAACAAGCTGGCTTTGTTGGAATTAATGCTCAAAATTTACCTCACTCCAGTTATTTTTAAATTTTATGATTGCTATATGCCAGCAATCCTGTAGCTCATCTCCTAGTCTTTACTGCTTGTCACTGAAGCAGATTTCCATTGACCTTTTTAAGCATTTTGCTAAACTAAGTATTTTTGTTTATTGAAGGACTATATAGAATGGTTTCCATCATTCTGATGGAGATGGTTTTAATGCTTCATTTATGGCATTGTACTTTGATGTTCGCAAATTATTGGAAAGTTACAGAAAGCTTTGTGATAAAAGCTAGTTCTACCTCACCAAATTCTTCTTAGCTGTTGAATTTTTACATCTCATTCAGGTAGTTATTGAATATCCCAGAGCATGTCCTCCAAGAGCAGTGGCTGTAAAGTTTTACTCTCCTGCCCAATAAAGGCAGCAAAGTTGAGCTAATTTAAGCTTGTGTGTACATGGGGTCATGAGTATGTGAGTACTTCCATTCACACATGTATACTGCAGTGACTTAGAATTGTTTGGGATCAGAAGAACAATTTACTGTTGTTTTATGTTAATTTTATTGGTAAATTCATGGATTATTTACAGCAGACATTTGCTAATGTAAAAACATTTTCTTATCTAAGTGGTTTTTAGTGGTAGGAACTAAGCTAGGAAATTAGATAAGCTAAGCTTTCAGAGTAAATCATGGTAGTTTATGAGGATGATCTTTCCTCAGATGTTAAGTGAATTCACTCATGTCTGGAAAGGTATAAGAATAAATAGAATGTATTTAATGAAATGGAATCAAAGACTTTACAGTTTTGTAGGCTGAAAAAACCTGCTTAGATGCCACCTTTCCCTGTAACTTGTTTTGTGATGCGAGCTTTCAGTAAGGTGCAGCTGTAAACCTTCTTCAGCATCTACTCAGTGTAGTCTACTTCACCCAGCATTGCTAGTCTGACACTTCAATATCATTTAACTTGAGATCCCTGTAGCACGATTGAGTTTTGCATTAGATCACATCACCAAAAGGCACCTCTAAAATTGCAATTTATTAATTGAAAATAGAAAAGTTATTTCAAATATTTGTGATTGAGGTACTAAGCCAAGCTAGCTTAGTAGTACCTGAGTAACAGCTGACTTACTGTGTGTCGTGTGTGCAGTTGTGCTTTTTTTTATCCCTTGTGACAGTAACTAACTGATGAGAGATTGTTAACTTCAAAGATTTTAGTTGTTTGATATCCTAGGTCCCGAGTATCTTAGGACAGGCAGTAATAACACATGGATGACTCCATCATACTCATTACTCTGAGTTGACATTTCATTGCTATAGGGCTTGTCTTTCAAAGCTACTACTGATTCAGAACAGAATTTCTATTGTATGTGTGCTCAAAAACCTTCTTGCTTTCAGCTGGGCTAGGTGACGTCACTTGCATGGCACACTGTAATAGGCTTGGAGTATATTCTTAGTCCTTCAGTAATCTCTCACTGAGTCTGTCCTGAATGTCTACAGAGTTGTGGCCTGTTATCCTGAGACTTGCTTAGTCCTCTTACCCTTCCAAAAAAATAATCCTTTAGCTAGAAGTCCAGAGTTTTCTAAGCTGTCACTACCTTTCTGTCCTGTATGTCATTTAGCCCTTCTCTAAACTGTCACATAGTTGTAGTGGGGTCAGGAAGAAGAGGAACCTGAAAGCTACTGAAAACATCAAATGCTTCAAAAGCAGCTGTTGTCAGAAATAAAGATACCTTTTGGATTAAGTGATGGCTAAACTTTTTCCAGCTGTTGCTCTTGTGAAAGAATTTTAGTTTGGAAGGAAGTGAAGGCTTCTCAGTGTGCTGCTCCTCCACCTGAGGTACTGTTCATTGAACTCGAGATATTCACTGATGTCTCTGAGCAGAAACACAGCTTTATTTTGTTTAGTGTGCAAGTTCTGCCTGATCCATGCTATGTACTGGGATCTGCCTGTTCAAGGACTGCCTGCACCGGTATGACTTGACCCAAGAGGTCTTCCACAGTTCCTGGAACTAGGTCCATGTGTCAGACATACGTTGAATCTACATTAGGGTGAGACTCGAACTGACTTCCACTTTCCCCTTGTTTCTTCTTAGAAGCAATCCAGGTGAATAGATTGGGTATGAGCCTTAACACACTCTGACAGATCCCAGCTCTGGATGGTTTGAGGGCAAAGAGGGAATGTCAAGGCTGGAAAGCATGCCAGGCTATCACCAGCAGTGATCTGGGCAAGACCTTAGAAGACCTGTTACCTACAAAGTTCTAAAGAGATTTCATCTCTTTAATTTTTCGAGTTTCTTGAGTTTGTTTTATTGCAGACTTTCTGGTCACTTTATATGATGGTGCAAAGCTTGTGCAGCAGATTCTTCATGTTATCCCTGGAAGATAAGAGCAATTCCCGGAGAGGGAAGAATTTTTTTTTTAAGCAGTTTCAGTAGCTCAGAACAATTTTGCTTTCTTTATTGGGACATATTTACCAATGTAAATTCTGAACGTTACCTACCTACCTTTTTGCTAATGCCTGCGGCTTTACTATCATTGCTGATAATGCATTTCTGGCACTGTATTGGCTTGAATACCTCTGCCCAAATTAATATAAATGTATTCAGTTGATTGTTTTTCCAGAAAATGCTTCTTACACTGAATTACTATACTGCTTTCTGAAAATCTGAGCTTTACACAAAAATTAAATGTCCTTCTGTGGGTAAGAATATTTATGGGAAAAATGAGCTTTTTTTTTTTAAACTTGGATTTTTTTAAATGTGTGGACAACCAGGCAGAATAGAAAATTAAGAAGCACAAATAAGTAAATGAAGTGGTTACGAAGTAAGTGGCTTAGAAAGTCCATTTTATTCTTTGCTTCCCTTCTATCTATTTGTGACTTTGTAGGCCTGAGCTAAAGTTATTTTTACTCCATAATCTGGGGTCAGAAGATGACTCCATCACAACTTTCAGGTGGTCTGCTTTAGTAGCAGCTGCAGCAATCAAAGGCATTCAGTGCCTGCAAGGAAAGGGTTATCTATCCTCTCAAATGTGAGAGCACACCCTGCTCTAGCCTGCAGGCACATAGATAATAATAACATGGAAGGATGGCAGCCTTCGCTCTGGAAAGGTTTATGAGGAGGAAGTCCGCAGTTACATATTTCTGGGCAAACATTAACCAAGACTGAAGCCTAGTTTCGAAGAAAAACAACAGACTGGAACCTTCAGTGAATATATCTGTTATGTGGACTGGAATCAGCAGTCAAACATTCATGTAGCATTAGGAACAAAGAAAGAATAGCCCAACAACAATGCAAAAGACTTGATAATATCATCATATCCTGGTGTGAGCTTGCAGAAAGCATCTCTTCCCTGACCTACTCTCCAGTGTTGTTGGAATGAGGAAGGTGATTTTTGCTTTAGAGTACTCTCTTTGTGGAAACAGACCTAAGCCGAAGTAGTGGAACTATAGTTTGCTGTGCTCACGGCTTAATCCATTTATATTGGTGGTTTTGGATCTTACCACAACATGCTGAAGTTTCTCCTCTAAAAAATGAGTTACTTTAGGCATCTCTCAATCACTGCGGTTACCATGCGAGAAACAATTGCTATTCTGTGCTGTGGTTTTGTAAAGTAGCAATCTTATTTAGAGCTTTGTGTGCTAAGCTCGGATATGCTCATTCTGTTACAGACTCTGTGTACCTAAAAATGGAATTGTTACACTAAAATTAAGTAGACAACCAAATGATACATCCTCTCCTTTGTTTTTTCTGAAAGACCACAATTACTGCAAAGAAGCTGTCCACTCATTACTGCAAGCTTTGGGGAAAAGGAATGACAGAAAATAGACCAGTATAGGAGAGGAGTATTAGTCTAAAGAGACGCTTGCTGTGGCAAGCATAGTATGTAAATTCCGAAGTTAAGCACTTTGGCAATAGTCCAAAAGATGAAGATACATACATTTCTGCTGCTGGGGGAAAGGAAGGGAATGTTAAATGTCTCCATAGAGAATATTTCCTTGGCTTTTTTTTTCTTCATTCCATTTTTTAAAGGGCAAGACAGCTGTGGCTGGGGAACCTTACACTTGTATTAGGCTACTGGAATCAGGTTTAATGGTAAAAATTAGGTTATTCTGGTTTTAACTTGGCTAAAATAGACTAGATATTTCAGGAGACAAGTTTAGTGCCCTGACATTGTTCTCTGCTGGGGCAGACACATACCTGCCTATTCCTGAAATCACTAAGATCTTGTGAACTCTAGTCATCTGAAATCACTAAGATCTGATACGAAAGCTAAGATGAAGTGAAGTTACTGCCTCTGCTGACTTCACAGCTGAGTGTCTTCATAAATTGTACTGATCACTGTACTGTCTTGCTGCAACCAATGCTTCACAGTGAGACTGGAATGGAAAAAGCAGTCTGGAGGACTCTTGTGAGATCCCTCACAGTAAAATATCTGCAAAAAGCAACTGATCCTGCTTTGCCTACTTCGACGATGAGCAACTGTGTGCTTTGATTTTGTCTCTTTCTGCCTCTCCTGTGCCAAATACTGCACATTTTATAATGCCAAATCAACTTTTAGAATCACCCCCTTGTCTTCTCCCTACCCCTCCTTCCCTGAGTATTTTAGCAGCTTAATCTCCTAGAAGTATTTTAATACCACACAAAGTAAACAGTGGTTTCTGTCCTAGAATGATTTCTGCTATGTTTAGGCTTGCATTTTGAAATACCAGAATATCACTAGATGAGTTCCAGCAGATTATTTGAGGTACACCTGAAGAGATCTGTTTCTAGTGTTTTGGAAAGGGACAGGTTCAGAAGGACAGAAAGAACTGGCCCGTTGTGATGAGTATAGCTGGATTTTATTGTAATAGAGGAGCAAAGAATACTGACTCCTAGATAGGTATTCCTCTAAATATTTTATTCTAACCAAAATAAGATATTTACGTTAAAACGGGGAAGTTGTTTAATGGGAGAATGGGAGGGGACATAGTTTCATCTCTTGTTGTAGGAGAAGTACAGGTCTAAGCTTGACAAAAAGCTGTTTGTTTTGGTTTGTTTTGAGGATGGACATATCATGAATAGCTTACAGATAAAAGCTACATGGGTCATTGGGATATTCTATAGTTATTATCTTTCAAGTTATGTTCTTGGAGGCTGAATCTTGACTTCAGTTAATCTTTTAATGGTTTATCTATATGAGTCTTATAGATTGGTATTGTTTTCTCCTGAATGGCAGCAAATTGGGCCCTGATGAAGCAGACTGCCTTCTACTAGTCTGTCTTTCTCCTTTCAGGAACCTTAGCACCATGTTAGTGAGCCAGTAAAGGATGAAAATCTAAGCAGAATGTTCAAGTTAGATTTTTTTTTAGCCTGTTTAAAAAGTTACTCATTGCATTGTCATTCATAATCATCTTCCTGTGTGACAGGGTGGGCTCATCACATCCCAGAAAGATGGAGATGGATTTCTCAGCTCCCAGAGGGCCAAAGTAAGCATCCTTCTGACTAACAGCCTCTGAGCACTGTGTTGGGAGTGGTGTAAATTTGGAGTTGTGTGCTGTTGGGTGGCACAGAAAATATGCTTCTGTAAGTCTGGTTTGTGGTTAATGATTTCTCTTATTCTCTATTTGTGTTCTGTTCTCCTTGATTGGTTTGTGAGAGCAGGAAGAAGGATATGGACAGAGCAGTACAACCTCTTCATCTTTTCCTACGTGAATCAATTTTGTCCATTTCTAGAAGTCATCTTTGGTCTTTTCTAAAGGACCATCAGGATATGAGACATGTCTCTGATATTGCAGTATAGAAGGTGGGCCTTTAACATTCTCCTGCCCACTAGGACCTCTGCTTGATGGCTCTTCTCCAGTCCTTGCTTACATCAAAATGTGAAATTGCGCAGGTGTTTTTCCGTCTAAGATGCTCCTTTAAAAGTAAAACTTCCCATGAAGTCTGGTAGTCCCTATACTTGGCTTACCTCAGAAGCCAAAAGGAAATGCACATATTTGATGAGACCATCCAAAGGGAGAGGGAGCTCTGAACTAAGCATGTGATTTGGAAGAGGGTTTTTGTCATCTTTATGCTGGTGGTCAGGATTGATAATAGGTGAAATAGGTGATAAAAATGTGAATCAAACAGATCTTCCAAAGGGTGCAGTGGTTACCTTACAAATGAAACAAACCACTAAGAATCACCTGAAATCTTATCAGTGGTAGTGAACATAGTGTATGATATATTACATTGTCTTTGAGAGTCTCATTTTGATTCCCTAAAGCATGGCTTCAGAGTGTAAGGCTCTGTACCAATGGGTATGGAAGAGTGCCTTGTGCAGGCAGGGCAGTGTTGACAGGTGCCTTGTACCATCTGCTTCCTTCCTCCACAAATCCATCAGCATCCATGCAGTAGCTTGTATTTGGTAAGAACACTGAAAGGAGATGTGATTTGGATTTAATCATAAGCAAATGTCCCTCAACTGTTTCTCAGTTGCCCATCTGAGTTTAATTCCAAGAGAAGGAAATTCTGATGTATTCCTGCCTTCAGGTATAATTACTTCAAGACAGATTGACTGTTTAAGCACACACTACACTGCTTAGCTTTAATTAGAGTAAATTGGCAGAATTTATATGACCGGTAGTTTTGGGGACTCTCAGATGCATGAAAGTGCATTTTGCATATCATTTCCTGCTGAGGCTAAGACCAAGGTACTAGCTGAAAGGCTTGTAATTAGGATAAAAACACTTTGTAAATTTAACCCGATCTAGATTAAGAGAGGAATGGAATTGGCTGGGGGAAATGGTGGTGCTCTGGGAAGAGAAAAACACGAACAGGAACATGAAGCAAAAAGTTGCTGGAGATTGTGCTGTAACACTGAAAAGTGCTATTGTGAAACTGAAATCTTTGTGGACAGGCACAGGTGATTTGTAAGTACATAAGTAAGATTTAGAAACCTAAAATTAATTTTTTTTGAAGGTTTTTCTGGTATATCCTATAACCCCAGTGCTGATAATTGAGATGAAAAAGAGGAGGAGGTTTGGCTGGATGTCCTGTCACAATAGCTCCTAATGCACTGATTCCAAGTGTCCTGGAGTGACATTAGCCTTTGCTGTATCCATTTCTGAATTGACCCTCTGCTGTAACTTGCCTGTTTGCCCACTGCAGTGCAAGCAAAGAGTGTTTAGTACACAAAGAGATCACAAACCGTTGACTAAACAGTAAGTAAAACCAGGTGTGCCATTGAGCCTCATCTGTACTGAGGGTCTCCCCTTTGCTGTGCCCTAGATCTTTTGGCTAGACAAGTACTTTCCCAAACCAGGTAGATGTGGCTGTGTGGTGCTGAGCACCTGGTGATGCTGGTGGATGTTGTCAGTGTTGTTTGAATGCAATTTACAGTTTGTCTCTGCCTGGCAGGCAGTGAATCTCCATTTAAAAATGTATGGAAGAAACAGTTCTCAGTTTTCCCAAAGAAAGGGAATAGCTGACCAGAGGTTCAAATCTGATTAACTCACTGGCACTGGGTTTGCAAACTGACCTCTGTTTGGTGTTGAGAGCTTCTACTGATGCTGTTCTCTGAGAAGCTTATGGATTACCAACAGTTGCCCACAGCAACATATTCTTTCTGGAATGGCACAAAAAATTATTAGTTTCTGTATTATGGCTTGGTGTATGAGAGGTGGCAATATCACTCTGCTAATTTAAAGTTCCCTGTAATGGCCTAGGGAAAGTGGCCTCAAACCTTTTCTACTGTGGGGTCAGGATGACATGTGAGTCTGTTTACTTGAGGATGCTCCAAATATTGTGGGCTCAGCATATTTAACTATTCTACTTTATATTTTCTTCATAATTCGTCCTGGGCATGAGATGTGTGAAGAAAGTGAAGTGGCTGTGGTTTTTAACACTTTCGTCCCAACACTTAATCTGCTGACTAGCTCAGTGTTTTTGAGAGGTGTGTTATTTCCATGTCAGTTGTATAGGCTTAGACACAACTTTGCTTTAGTTTGTTCCACTATCCAAATGTGATGTATCTGAATCCATCAGTCTCTTGAACCTGTTTTCTCTAGAGAAGTGATGGAGTCCATACATAGATAGAGGTGATTCTCTCATGTTAATGAGTGAGGCTAGTCTGGCTTGCTCCTTGTTTCTTGCAGCTTTCATGGGATTTTTGATTCTGACTTAATCTGAATACAGTTGACAAAATCTGCATCTGCTGCTGAGTTAAGAGCTTGCTGTCAGCACCCATTCTTCCAGTGCAGTATGAGTAGTTATCAGACAACCTAATGTCTCTGCTTTTAGAAATGAAGTCCTGCATCCCTGAAAACTGATGCAGTAGAAATGATTTTGATCTTTTTCCCCAAGATCATACATTAACAAGGACTGAGGTATGAAAGTTTGTGGAAAAACTCTAGGAATTCCTTGCTGTTCATTGTTCTTCTGTCTTTTAATAAGAACATTACAATGGCAATTTGCGATGAGAGTTTTTCTGAAGTCATGTGTTCCAGGCTGAAGGGGCAGAAATAAGGGTTCAAGATGAGTAAAGAGTGTTTAGTGCAGTGGAGGAATGGTGGCCTTCTTGGTGGTTCAACTGCACATTTCTTTCAAAGCGTAGCACAGATATTTTTTTTTCTGTTACTTCTATTTTTAGCAGGGTGCTGGGGATGCAAAACAAATATGAAACATTTAGGACTGTGCTGTGACCTAATCTGCCTTCTGCAAAGCTAATAATCTTCCCAAATAGTTTTATGAGAGAAGTTACAGATTTGTATTTTTCACTGTGTGGCAAGTCACAAACTAGAAATGTGGTTAATGGTTCCCTGAATTCTCCTCTTCAGGGAATCTTTCCTCAGGAGAGCTGTTATCGTTAATCTGATTAAATCTGGATGTTTTCCCTTCTTTTCTTGTATTGTTCTGCTTTTAGGTAGTTACAGTTCATTTCTGTCTAGCAAGGAACAAAAGGTGTTTGCCGCAGTCGGCTGCAAGGGCTCACAGGGTAGGGCTCACGGGCTCCCATTTGCATAGGCCTTGTTACAAAGGCAGACCACATCCTGGCAAGGACAAAGTGCTGTCTGATACACAGCCTGCACACCCCAGTGCCTCCCTGGAGGGCAGCCAGGATGTGGGCAGGCTTTGTAAGAAGGCACTCTGTTAGTCTGAGTGGAAGTTCAAGGAAGGGATAAACCAACTAAATTAATCTTTCTTTCCATTCTCTGGCAGAGCTTCCACCAGTGAAAATATGCATATGATTCACTACAGTGTAAATCTTTTCCTGTGCTTTTTGTTTGTTGTCACCTAGGAGGAAATTAATGTGTCATTCACTCGCCTGCATTTTGCTGGGAGCAGTGAAACATTTAGAGAGGGCTGAAGACCGCAGTATAGATAACTTCTTGCAAAGATGTTCTCACTCCATGTCTAAGAGGTATCTTTGCAACCAAGTGATAAATGCAACATGTTTATAATCTTCCATCTAAAAAGTTTAAACCCCCACACAGCGTAAGTACTAAGATTTAAGAGCCAAGCTCTTACGGAAATGGGTATGTGAGCTTCTATGTGCTTCTCTGCTGTGTCTGACTCTTACACAATAGAAAAATTGAGTTTGTGAGGAAGAGGGTGAAGATGCTGTTGTAGTAAGCATATCATGATCTGCCAGTAAAATGAATCCACAAAGTGCTTAGTAACTTGTCTGACTTCACGCTTGGTGATAGGGTTGGAGATATTACCTCATATTTCCTGATATTGGATCCGTAGAAAAAAAATAAATTGGAGAAACAACAGTTGCTCTTTTCACTGAAACAGCATCATAAGAAAGGAACTCAGTGGACTGCTGAATACACGTTAGGGTGACCTTTAAAAAGAGTGGGACTGTATTTTTTTATTTTTTTTAAGCCTTTTATTACGTTTCATAGTTGAGAGAATTATCATGTGGCTTCGGGGTTTTAATAAACCTTTTTGCAGCTAAAATAAAATGTTGAGGTTTGATGGGAAAGCGGATTGAAGTGGAACATTGGTTACATTAGTAAATGTGCCTTATTCTTAATTGGCAGTGGTGAGTGTGTCAGTGTGTTTGTTTCAGCCTCTAAAAATACCATATGTCTTTATAATTCCAAACAAGTCTTTATGATGGACAGAAGCGGTTCTCTTTATTGCTTAAATATGGCGCAGCATCTGCTGCGTATTGAATATCCCTGAAACCAAACTAGCCCACATCCTGATGGACCACTGTTTTGCAGCTGTGTACCTCATCAAAAAGTGACTTTACAAAGGTGTAGAACTTCAGTCAGCTGTGGGGAAGGAGGTCCTATGCCTTATGTTTGCAGATGCTGGAGACCAAAGTTAGTCCTGGCATAAACAGGTGAGTTTTCCATTCAAGTTGACAGGAGTTGTCCCCATCTGTGCCAAGAATGAACTCTAAAAATGCACTTGTGTGTGAAATCCTCACAGATTTTTGTTTATCCAGTTTTGGGTAAACACGTTGTCCTAAAAAGTTCTGTGTGAGCCTAGCTTTACCATATGATTCAGTATCAAAACTATGTGAAATTAGCCATTTTCCTTTGGATCTCATGATTTTGAGCTGAGAATAAATCTGAGGGTTTGTTACTTGAATGCCAAAGTTGAGAAAAAATGGAGGGCACAACAACTTTGTTTAAAGCAGCAAAAGTTCTTGGGGAAAATACCTGTCTCCTAGAATAATTGCTGGGATCCCCGTTGGTTTAAGACATTTTAAAAAAGCAAATATGTTGTATGGGTCTCTTTTTCTTCACTGACTTCATTCAGGCCTGCTCCTGGACAAATTCAGAAAGGAGGTACATTTTGTACTTTACTGGGAACAGACCAGTTGTTCACTGGTAGGATTCAAATTCAGTCATCTTGAAATCTTAGAGACCATTTGCTGATATATATTCTGGTAGAAACTGCCATAAATCATAGTAGACATCATATATTTGTCTGCTCGACTGATCTGTAGGTACTCTAAAGTTACGAAGCATCCTTTACAGTGAGAATTCTTTTTTGGGCCTTAGAAGGGAAAAACTCCACAAGTCCCTAAACACACACATCTTCTGGTCTAGAGCCAAGTTATTTTCTTCCTCATCCTGAAGGTGTTAGGTTGGAACACTACAAAACTAGCAAGGCAGTTTTACAGTCTCTCTTATGTGTTCTGTCTAAAACCCATGAATAACTTCAGATGTCTGTATTCTAGCTGTAGTTTTTAAATTGTTTGTTCTTTATTTTCTTTTTTGCTTTTATGACCATGAAAGAATAACTAGAAATATTTGATAGGCCTGTTGAATTACACAGAGGAATTGTTAGAAGCATCATAGAGAGGATTCCTTATCCAGCTGTAGAGCGGCACAGAATATTGCACCAGTCTTTGTCAGTATTGCTGTATTTGAGCATATGGAATTTATTCAGACAAGTGCTGAAAATAAAGGAACCGAAATAAAGATGAAAGCTGTTTCTGTGAGAACTATGCAAATAAGCTCGTGGAATTTAGAGTTCATTTACAATACTTACCATGTCAAATAAATGTCTTCCTACAGTTGCTGAACCTTTTCTCTCCCAGATAGTCCCAAATCAGGCTAGTCATATTTACTTCCAAAGACGTGTGATGTTCATAACCAGGTGCAAAATATTTTACTATTCTTACAGTGTAAACTTCCAGAACAGTCTCAGAGACTCTCTGAGGACTTACTTTTGCCCTAACCACAGCCTTATTGTGGGTGTTCTGCTCATCTTATATGGCGAGTGTGGGAACAACTGGAAGAAAAAGTGCAAATATTTTTTTCTCTTAGTATTACAGCCTGATTATGCCATTTCCTCCAATGCCCCAGTATGCTTCTATACCACCACTTTTTTTCTGATAGTGTAACACCAGTCCTCTCCATGGCATCTATTCCTGCTGGTGTGCTCTGTGCCAGCTGTTTGTTATTCTCTAATTGTAGAGTCTGTCATATGCAACATAATTTTGCCTCTTTTTCAGTGTTGTACTTGAAAATTGTCACGTGGTATTAGACACTTGTAGGGCACAGAGATCAGATAAGACCCATGAGAGGGTTAGAGCTGAAAAACTAGCCTCTTGCCCCCATCTTGTCTTGTGGCTTGGCCTTTTCAGGATGGTGTTGGCTTTTCTGGTTGTGGTTTTTACTGCTGGATTTTTTTTTTGTTGTGCGCTCTCTCTCTCTAATTAGGAACCTGGATATAGGAGGAATTAAAGCTTTACTAGAGTTGCATGTGAAGGAGCAAATTATTGCTATTTTGTGTGGGAGGTATGTGATCAATAAGCCAATATAGGGGTTCCTATGTCAGCTGATAGTACCCTTATTAAAGCCTGTTAATATAGGCTAGTCTTTCCTCCTGCTCTTGTCATTTGAAAGGCTCTGAAGCCATCACCCTATTTATCTGGTTTTAGAGAGAATGGGAAGAGCTGTTTCACATCTCCAGGAAGCACGATGAACAAAAGATGTGATTTGCTAGGTCAGACCAATGTCTTATCTGGTCCCCTAGCTGCGTTCAGCCTTTACCAGTGCTTCAGACAACAGCAGTATTTCTTGCCAGGTATCTCTCCAAATGAGAGGCTACAGTGAGGGGCTGAGTGTTTCTTTTCTTTGGCCAAAAAGGATGGTTATTTTGTACCTTAAAGCATGATTAATTGTATTTTTTTAACCCTGGCTTTGCTCGTTCAGCAACAAATGTGGCTTGCAAGCAAGGCTTTATTCCAAATGTTTGCCTTGATGTGCTGGCTGTGTAACAACAAACATGCAAAAAGAGTCCTAGAGATGTGACTCAGAAACAGACTTAACTTCCCTGCAGAAATTGCCTGAAGCAAGTAACAGCCAACAGCACAGGATCCACAGAACTTGACACTACAGCTTAGGAGCAGTGGGGAACATGGAGCTTTTTTGCATTTTAGGTAGAGTCATTCTCAGTGCTGAACACATAGGATATTATTTTGTACAGTTTTTTTATCAGCAAAATCTCTTTTCTGTTTTGTTTGTTTTAGAAAAAGTGAAATGACACGGAATTTTTCTCTTCTGTTTTTCCTTCTGCAGAAAACAGGGGATCACAAAGTTGAAAACGGAGGACAAAATAGTTGAAAACCAAACTCAGAAAATCTTCGCTATTTAAAAACTGAAGTGAGTAGCTTAGTTAAAAAAAAAAAAAAAGATTTTGGTTAATGGTTTTTATTGCAAGGACCTTGTTTCAAATGCAGCTATTTTGTCTTAATCTTTGCTACACTAAAGAATATGGTGATGTGCTCAGCCTGTAAGTCCTTGCTATCACAAACTGCCATAGAAGACCACTGTAGGTTTGGTTGTATAACTGTTTAAGACCTCAGTGTTTGTAAAGCTAGTCTTTCCTCATGGGTGAGTAGCATTATGTGTTCTGTGTAGCGCTCTTGAATGGCAGTTTTGAGGAGAGCTATGTTCATTGGAGTGAAAGATTATATACAAAACACAGCTATTACCTGAGTGTGACTTGCATTAGCAGCACTATAGGCTCTTGGAGAAAAAGGAACTGTTCCTGTGCATAGGAGATGTTATTGAAGCACTTATGAAGAACAAATATTTGCTACAAATTGTATACTTTCTGAGGGTGAAAAAAACAAACAAGAGGAGGAATGTTATTCTTTCTTTGGATTTTTCCATTATCTTCTCTTCCTGTTTTAGGGGAGATTCACAGTAGTGTGCCTTAAAAGTGGCAGGCTCCTAGACAGTTCCAGTGACAGGAACTAATGTGAGGTATGCTTGCAGGGTTAAGGGTTTCTACTTTCAAACAGCGTGAATTCTTAAGCAGTGGATCTGCATGTGGAAGGCTTGTCTATGGCTCTTGGAGGCATGGAAGGGGATGGTACTCCTGGATACTCCTACTACTGTAGGAATCCTTACAGTGCTTGGGCTGGCTTGGAGAGGATTCCTTTCTGGAGTCTCTGGAAAGTGTAAATCAGAGAGACAGCACAAACTTCCCTACGAAGAATGAAGTGCGCACAGCCGTGCAGAGCCAGGGTGAAATCCTGATCTTCTCCTCTGTCCTTTTGCAGGCAGCAAGCAAGATCTCTGCCTATTTTCTGTGCAAGAGACAGAAGATGCTAGTTGATTTGCCAGGACTTTTTTTTTTTTCCCTCAGTGCATGCATGCTTCTGTTAGGAGTATCTCATTAAGTGTCTGTGACTTGTTTTTTCTCTAATGGTCTAGTTGGTTTTGGACCTGGATTGTCCACTTCTGGTTTACAGCTGCTCAATGCAGAGTGAATAAAACAGAGGTCCTCAGGAATCTTTCTGTCCTTTTGTGGGCTCCCATTCAGAGATCCTTTAGTTTTGGTTTGGTTTTTTTGTGGGGTTTTTTTTTTTGTTTGTTTGGTTTTTTTTTTAAGGGGCTTTCTATGTCTGCAAGTTCTACCATCTTCCCATTTTGAATCTGTAAAACAGGGATAATAATTCTTTGTGGTAGGAGGACTACCTTTAGGATATATATGCACTCCAATTTCACTGTCGAAAAGCCTCCAGAGGGAAAGGGACTTTGTTCATCTACTGTGCACAGTAACATAAGGTGATCCACTGAACAGATGCAAGCACTGACTGATTCCTGTGCTGAGCACAGCTGGAAGAATTCTCTTCCATGAAGGGGGTGTGCATGGCTGCTTTGCTTCTATTCAATCTCACTTAAAGGCTGTTTTCAGTACTTAAGTAGGACTTGAGTAGTGCAGGTCTTGCTGGCACAACAGTAAGGAGGATTCTGGGTAAATCTTTCAGAAGTGCCAGGAGACAGTAACTTTTGCTTTGATGCTTCTGGTGGATTTATTTTTAGTCTTATGAGATCTATCTTGCTGTGATGAAAATCAGACGAATTTTTGCTTCCAAATCATGGTAGTATGTCTGAAGTGTTTCTGTGCTGTCTCATTTCTTTCTCTGTCTTCATTTAATGTGCCACCACCACAAGTTTCTAATGGAAAGATTAATTAAAGGTTGTTATTTGATGGTTTCAGTTGCTGTTTTCCCCTGCATGAATTTGGATCTGAGAAAATAATTTGTGTGTTATTCTTCAAAACATCTTGCAGAGTCTCCTTTACAGCACTTTAAATAGGGATGCACCTGCAAACTTCTTCTTGCTTTAAGATACTTAAGAGGCTGAATTTAGCTATCTGGTTAGAAAAACTTCAATCCTGAGCTGTTTTCAGGCTCCCAGTTGCCCTGACCCTATGAACTGGGTAGCGTCTCGATGTATAGATTTAGCCTACCTTGTTGAATTCTGTTGTTGCTTGTTGATTCCACTATGTAGCCTGCATCCTGCAGGGAGTGATGGTGAAACTATGAGCTGCTAAGCATGCAGTCTTGCAAAAGCTCTTGGTTTGTATTTTCCTCCCTTCAGTAGCCGTAAAATGCTGCTGACTCGCATACCATGGATACCCGTCTATCCACTTTAAAGCAATCAGATAGTGTTCTTTATGGGTACAAGGGTCAACTGGACAGTTTCATGAAAGAGAAATTAACCGAGGGTGACTAAATATATAAAAAGAAGCCTGTCACAGGAAGTCTCTGATACTCAAATGGTTAGCTGCTGGGAGACTGCCAGGGAGGTATTGTATGTGCTCACACAGTTCTGCTCTTTCTTAAATATCTGCTCTCTGCTACTATTAGGAGACAGGCTTTTGGGACAAATGTTTTGCTCTGAGACAGCATGGTAGGTCTTTTATTTTCATGCATAACCTCCTTCTCCAAAATAGAAAATATTACCTGCTTTAAACAGCTGAGACCATTTACTGTAGAAGAATCAAGATGTAAATCTGCAGGACCTGATCATAGAGTCATAGAAAAGTTTATGTTGGAAGGCTCATCCAGTTCCAACCCCCTGCTATGGGCAGCGACACCCTCCACTAGACCAGGTTGCTCCAAGCCCTGTCCAACCTGGCCTTGGACACTGCCAGGGATGGGGCAGCCACAACTTCTCTGGACAATCTGTGCCAGTGCCTTACCACTAGCTCCGTAAAGAACTTCTTCCTAGTATCTAATCCAAATCTATTTTATTTTCAAAGCTTGCTCTCTCTTAAACTTAAAAATAACAGAGGCTTCAGCTGCCTATGGGGCTCATATTCCCTCTGATGTGATCAGAAGAATTAGATGATAAAATTTACAGTGTTGTATAGTTGGGAATATTAGTAATTTGAGAATAGAAAATATTTGTTGTTAATTCCTGTTCCCATTGCCAGGATCAGTACGAGATTACTTGTTACAATCCAGACCTAACTAGCTGTAGGAAGTTGCTTGTGTCATTTTCCAAGAGTGCCTGGATTGTATAGGTTGAACTCATTCTTCTCATTCACTGAGTAAGTGCAATCTAAAGCCAAGGAACCGCATGCAGGTTTCCGCAGCTATCAATAAGCTAACACTGTGGCCCCAGTGTCCTAGTTAAATGTTAACAGCCTGCTTCTAGCAGTGTATATCCAGGGTAGTTACTAGTGACTGCAAGCTCAGCACACTCTAATCGGCAATATTATCATGCCCTGGCTCGCTTTCAAATGTGTGTTTCGCTCATCCCCATCTCCTAGTTTGCTTCAGTACCATTGCATGTTCCTTGTATTTGTGTAGTCTTATATACACTGGCAGTAATTTTGTAGGGTTAAATCCCTCACTGTTAATTAGTCTCTATTGTCTTAAAATATTTTGAAGCAGATATATTTTTTGGTTTTGCCCTTAAAATTCAAAGAGTATGGAACTCTTATCTTACACCAAATGAACAGGGTGTCTTCTGAGGCTTAAATTTTTTAGGTGTTCATAGCTGGCTTCATTACTCCGGTGCTGCTTGCTGTGACTCGGAAGTGGAAAAGCCTAGTGAGCTCATCTTGCCTTTTGAAATCCTGATATGTTAAAGTGATACCTACTTAGGTGCTTAATTAGTATAGTAACTAAGTAACGGGGCTGCAGTAAGTTGTGTGTGCATTGGCACGTTCTCAAGGGGCATGAGCAGGCACTGTTAAGAGCTGCCTGATGAGCAGCGAGTGGAGCGCTTCTGATAGATGGAAGGAGTTTTGCCTAAGTTAAGCCTGCAACAGAGTCAGCAAATTCAGTTGCTTGGCTGGCAGCTCCCTGATAGTGCTTGCAGGTAGGAGCAGGAGCTGTTAAACACCTAAGCAATTACCCCATCTGCCTCCATAGCTGCCAATTGTGGAACTGAGCAAGCTTGGGGTGAACAATGCACATCGTGCTGCCATGGCACTGTGGTGGTGCTGGGCTCTTCCATGCTTTGGTCTCCAGGCCAGGCTGCCCTGCTGCTGAGTTCAGAGGTTCTGTGCCACATGAGGTTGGGGAATGTCCTGTTGGCTTGAGCAGTTGGATTTAATGGGGTTGAACTTTTCTGTGACAGTTGTCCTCAGAGCGTGTTGCCACCTTACTGTGGAGACTTGTTTCAGAGCTAACCTTAGGACAGAGAGCCACAGAGCATTGCACCAGTGACCTGTTCCCAGTGCAGAGTGTGTGCCTGAAACTCCCTTGAAGGTGATGGAAGTATTTATTTCTCATCAGTTTCCATCTAAACTGAGCAATACAGAAAGGCCTCATGTATTTATTTGAAAGGGTCAGTGTGCCAGAGTTAAATCATTGTGAAGAAAATTTGTCCAGCTGCAGTGGCTACACACCCCTCAAATCCCATTTAATCCCTTAAATAATTTTTCCCTGCCTTGGCCTTGTGCTGGCCTTCAGCACAGAGGAGGATTTCACCTAGTATGAACAGGTCTGGAGGAATGGGCGTGATCCTGTGAAGTAGGTAACATATAGGGGTGACTTAATCCCCTGCTGAAATACAGCCACAGCAAACACCTTTTTGCTTCCAAAAGGAAATGAAGAGGAATATCCAAATATCCACTTGAAGACTGAAGACATACTTAAAACAAGTTGAACTGAAATGACCAGAAATGGCATTTCAGCCGGGATACCTGAGTTTAACAGCCTAATGTTTCTTCCAGAATTCCCCCAGGATTTTTGCAATCGCAAGTGGCGAAGAACTTGTTTTAAAATGTTGTCTGAAAGTCTGTGTACCAGATTTGCTGTTAGCCTGATATTAAGCCACATAATTACAGGGAAGTTATTCTGTCTTTTTACTGATATAGTGAAAAGTAAT
The DNA here is from genome assembly GCA_025447955.1 of Psilopsiagon aurifrons. Lineage (NCBI taxonomy): Eukaryota > Metazoa > Chordata > Aves > Psittaciformes > Psittacidae > Psilopsiagon > Psilopsiagon aurifrons. The sequence goes on from JAOEHY010040955.1 coordinate 27,244, forward strand.
TTGGTCTGATGTCAGCATATGTTAAAAGCAGAGTGGTAGAATCTATGGCACCATAAGGAAAGATCATTTACTATGTTTGTTTCTGGAACAGGGATGGGTCCTGACTGAGACATCACCCCTCCTGTAGCCTCATGAAACCACTGGAAAAGAACACAGGTTATTTTGCAGGAGGAGTCTGTATATATAATGTGTTTAAAATATAGCCTGATACAAATATATCAGAAAACTATGGGCATAGAAAGATTGAGGTAGTCAGAGAGGACTTCATTATTAAAAAAACCAGCCAAACTAGAAATGAGTTAAATTTCTTTGATTTAGCTATGGAGGGTTTTTTTAATTCACCTTTTGCTTTTCTTAATAAATATTATAACCTTTTAGTGTTAGCTGTAGGTTAGAGACTAACTGTATGGGACTTGGATTCACTTTTACTTTGAATTCATTGGTAATGTGATTTTTAGCGATATGATTCATATTAAAATGGGATTGTTTGAGCGATGTAGGATAGTGATAGAAATCTGTGTCCCTTTAAAAATGAAACAAAGCATAGCATCTCCCCCACCCCAACAAACCAGCCAACAGCCTTTTCTGCCCAGCCAGAAACAATAAAAAATTCCCAAACCAAATCTACAACAAAACCAAACTGTGCTGTTACGTGCTCTTTAATATTGCTTGTCTTGTCTAAATGCGTTCTTGGGTATGCTACTGATCTGAAAATTTCTTAAAGCAAAGGCTGTTAGGAAGTTCAAATTCTTGTTACCTCTAGTGTGCTGTTACCCTTCCTTGGAGGAATTCTGTCAAATAAGAGCTCCTGTGTGTGGAATACATGTCGTGTAATCACCTTTCTGGTCTTCTTCTGTAAAATAGTTATTTGATGTGAGGGCTGATGCCCAATGAAGTAGTGGCTTGCACATGTGAATTCTTGCAATGTGAATTCTTGCGCAGAGTTGTGATGTTTTGTGTGGCAAAGCTTTGCTTTAAAAACACAAGAGAGACTTTGTTACAGCTGAGGGGAAAGCAATACACCACTTCAGAGCCACCTTTGTGGCCCTAGCCAATGCTTTTATTTGTTGCCTGTAAGATATGTCCATGATAAAGGTACTACTGAGGGACAGAAATGTCTTTGAATGAGCTTTGTATTGACTTCCTCCTCCTGCTGTTATGGACTAATGAGGTATTGTGGATTCATCGCCTGGTCTCTCTGTTCCTTGAATTCCTCTTCTGCAGTGCTTGTGATACTTCTCTCACTTACATGAGGAGTCTAGGATCATTTCAAGATGGTAGAGTTGCTCAGTGGGAGTTATGTACCACTGCATTTCCTGTTCAAATGTGTTTCCTCCCTTTTTACTAACTTACAAAAAGGGAGAGAGTTTTAAGGAAAGGGTGAAAATGAGCGATAGACAGCTGCTTTCTAGATTTTAGTGAAAACAACCAATTTTTTCCCCTTTTTTTATTTCCTTCCTTGCAGAATTATTGGTGTTTACTCACTACCACTGCTGTTAGGCACTATATAATACCCAAATATCCCAAAGGTTTGAGAGGCAAGTGGAAAAAGCAACTTGTTGGTGTGGGAATTTCCTCAGCAGGATTTGGGGCAGCAAGCCAGAGTTAAAAATAATCTGGGGGAAGCTGAAGGTGACAAGAATAAGCTTGTGTGGTTATGCCACAAGGAACCTTGCAGCCCTTATGGTTGGACTGAAATAAAATGCATTTTTGTCACTTTTCTGTCTGGCTCCCTGGGGAGGAGGGGGACTGTGAAAGGACTGAATAAGGCAAGAGTGACAACCTTGTTCTTAAGTATTCTGGCCCACTGGGTTGTGCCTTCAGCATAGTGTTGTATTATCATGAGAGTTTTAGGGAGTGAGTTTGGATTTTGGTTACTTGCAAAGGCCATGTCCTAAAATCAGCTGTCTGCTGGACAATGGAGTACTAAGCTTGGAAATAGAAAGGAGTCATTTAAAACAAAATGTGAAAATCCTGTGTTCTATGCAAGTGGAGGGAAGAATGAATGTCTTGTAGAAATGCTTGTGGGGTAGATGAATCTCTAAAGTGGTGCTGCCTCAAGTTTCATTTAATTCCTTTTTTAATGGGGAAAAAAATTTTAAACTGTAATCCTTGCTGACGTGAGTTCTCTGTTGTGGTTTTGGTATTACTGTTTTTTTTTTAACAGGCAGAACAAAAAGAAATGAAGAGCATTAACAGCCTCGCAAGGTCACTGGGACCTGAGCAGAATTATTAACCGGTTCTCTCTCTGTCAGGCACTCTGTATTCACTGTATCACAAGCTTGAAGCCAGACCTTATTTTACTGAGCAAAAAATGGTCCTTTTGTTGCTGTTTTTCGCCTAGTGTCATCTCTCATGGTTGCCAGGGAAACCAGTGTGTATCCTTTCAGCATAGGTTATTGGGCCTCAGGAAGGAAGTACTCCAGTGCTGGCCTGCTATTTTTATAGAACCGTTACATAATACAGTCTATTAAAGCTTCCTCTTGGCGTTTTATGGCACAAAGGGGAAATTAAGTTTGATGACTCCTAAATGTTTGATGGAAGATGTCAGGTGACTTCTGGATTGTTTTGTGCTTGCTGCATAGCAACAATATTTCTCTATGCAATTCAAGAAGAACAAATATACATTAGTGCCATTGGCAATATTTGCCTGCATGCAGATCACCAGAGGAGATTGAATTCTAAGCAGAGCAAGTACAAACACTGTAAAAGTGCAGACCTCTATCAGCTAGGGGAGGAGAAGATGGTAGAATAGTTGGTGTTTTCCAATATTGGGAAAAGAGGCCTAAAGGAAAATGGTGTTTTTTTCATTGCTTTATTCTACTGCATAGAAGCTGGGAGGAGCCTTAATGCACTTGCAATCATCATATACAACTGTAACGTGTATATTGTAGTAGCACTTTCTTTATTGACACTGATTTCCCAGAATTTAGCAGGATGAGAGAATTTGGATTGAAGCTTTGGTGTCACAAGCCTTGATCATTGAAAGAAAGGAAGCTCTGCAGAGTTAGTGGTGTCGGCTATATGCTATACTCAAATGGCTCCTGTGTATATTCCTGTCCAAGGTAGGCTGTTGTTTCACCTGTTGCTGATTGTTTGGAGATACATTTTAAAATGAATGATTCTTATTTTGATACCTGGACAGGAAGAAATCTCTGCTCAGAAATTGCAGGTTCACAGTTCATTTGGCTGCTTCTTGTCAAGATCAGATCAACACTGTGTCTTGACTGATCACTGGCTATAAGAGTAAAGGCTTAGCATGCAAACAAGTTGCTGTGAAGAAGTGACAGCACTGCACATGGCTTACTCCAGGGGAACTGTCCGTGTACTTGCACTTGGCAAGCATAAAAGATGATATCACTCTAGTCAGCTTAATCCTTAGTGTCTGTTCTTTGTTGCCATGTAGAAACCAATGATCTTCATAACTTCATACTTTCCAGTATTGCAAGGGTATTGTACTTCGGTCCAAATTTAACATGGATCTAGAGTTTGTAGTATGGATGGCATGTAAGTGCAGACAGCTTTGTGCTGAGTTCCCAGTAGTATCCTTGAAAGAAGGAAATGATGGGACTGTGAATGGCAAGGCTGCAAGCTTTGGGAAGAGCAGGAAAGCATCCTCCTAAAAACCTAAAGGGCTAGACTGACTTCTGATCTTTACTGCTCATGAAATTGATATTGAAAGCTGCCAAGAGAAACTAACTTAATTTCTATGCATACAGAAATTTTATTAAAGCTGAGAATTACAATTCAAATGTTTGAATTCTCAGAAGTAGTTTCAATGATATTGTGCACTGCATTGGAGGGAGATTTATTGCTGTTTTCAACTGTTTCTGCTTATTTAAAAGATGACATTGCTCTCCTGAAACAGCAGGGAGGAAGCGAAGAATTTTCAGTTGCTTGTAACCCTTTGCAAGTATCAGAAAACCTTCCTTGATCATAAAGTCTTTGCCACACCATCCACAAAGGGCATCTGAGATGAGCTCAGCAGGCAGAACAGCTACGTATGGCTACTTACAGAGACTCAGGCCTCAGTGCTTTGCTCCTGACAAATAATGGGATTTGATTCACAAAAAAAAAAAAAAAAGTACTGCATTTTTTGACCAGGAGATTATATACTACCCAAAGGATGCAAGACTTTACATGCCCCAGAGAAGGGGTGGAGGAAGAACCAGAGCTGAGTGCAGTTTTAATAGGCTCCCATCAGCATGTGTGGAGCAAAGTGCTGTAAATCCATGGCCATGATTTAACGTAAAGAGTAGAACTGGCTAGGAATTTCCCAAGAGAACGTTTTTTTCATTAGAACTTTTCATGGAAACTTGTCACTTTGGATGAAACTTTTGCATGGAAAAAATTCTGTGATCTGGCACTCAGTTTCTGTACAAAGCCAGAGCAGAGAGCTCAGAATAGCCAATACCCTGGAGGGTAAAGTTTTTCCTGGGAATGCAGGAGATATCTGCCAAACATGAGGTCTTGATTCTCAGGTTGCTGTTCCTTCAGCGTTACGAGATCTGACTACTGGGCTTTTGGCTGTCCTGTGTGGATGCCTCTTTCCCTAAAGAGGGTGGGTGGGGAGAGAAACGTCTTTCACTCTGTCTCCTCTTTTGCGTCCTCATGCAGAAGGATTTGTTGTTTCCTGTCCTGCTAACATTTTTAGAATTACAAGCTTCCCACCCTGACGCAATGATGTATTTCCACATGCTCCCACCATATGCAGTATGTTGTACTGTATCTTGTTTATAGGCTGTGGTTCAGGATGGATCCAGTCTGCCCAGTCCTCATCACTCAGAGTGATGACCTGGCTGGAGAAGTTGAGTGGTTACCCTTCTGTGTTGGAACTAGGCTGTGTCAGGAGGCCAGAGCAGAGAGTGGAGCTTGCCCAGGTCTCTGACATAGGGCTGGAATGTCCACTACTGCTCAGCTGCAGCAGCTCAGAAGGGATTAATGTTGCCCTGAAAGGGCTGGCTACTGTATTGCCTGAAGTAAATTGTTGTCAGAGGGTGTGTCATGCTGTAGAAATGAAAAACTTTTATGACTTGGTTACTTGGCAATTAAGAATGAAGGAGGATATAGCAGCCATGTGACTATTCCAGATCCAGCTAGCATTAGAACTGACCCAGGATTGCAGGGAGGTTGGAAAGCTTGTCATCTCCCTCCCTTCTCAGCTGGGGATTTTTTTTATTGACAAGTGGTTTATTTATTAATCAAAAACTTGCATGACTGTAGTTTTGAGTGACCTGGAACTATTTATGTACTTGGATGAAGTCTTTAAGATATGCTTACTTGTATGAAAAATTAAGGAAAAAAATCTGGCAACTTCAAAACTACACATTTTGACATTCCCCTCACCCACATACTAGGCTTCTGTGCATCTGGTTAATTAAGTTGGAAGCAAGGTAATTGCCTTTCACATGAGGAAAGACGTGCTGGACCATTTCACAGCCAGCTTCAAGTTGGAGCAAACATGTTCAAAACAAGTCTTCAGACATTCACCTTATTTCAGCCTCATTTTTTTTTCCTATATTATTGTAAATTCTGATGTAATTTGTAAGCCATAACTGCTCCTTAATGGAGCAGCCTTTGGAGATCCTGAGGTGACTAGCTTGGATCTACTAGGTGGTAGTCTGTCTTGGTCCTCAGTCGCATTTAATTTAAATGAACCGGAACAGCTTTAGGAGGACATGCTGAGGCACTTTTCTAGCCTATCAGGTATGCCCTTTTTTGAGAAGGTAGGAAACTAGTTTGAATTTTCCCTGAATTGGACAGAGAGGAGATAATAAACGTAATGATTCTTAAGAAATTGCTCTTTCCCCACTCTTTCCCTTTACTTTCCCCCAGAGTCATATCTCTGATTTGAGACAATGTCAAAATAGCAGCTGACTTGCACAACTCTTGGTGTTTATGAAACAGTAATTTCTGAAGGAAATGGAATTACTGGGTATATATATTTTAACACTCCTGTTTTTCTGCTGGCCAGAATGGAAATGCCCAGTGAAGTGAGAATGAAGCAGCAGGCAAAGTACAGAAGAAGGTATGTGTAGGAGACTGGAGAAGATACTTCCTGTGTTTGCTTTGGAAGCAGTGATGTATAAAAATCCTTGTTTGTTTTTAGAAGGAGCCTCTGGAGGAAAACAACTGTGGGCAAGAACGTGCAAAATGCAGAGCTAGAATTATCTGACTTTGTCCTGTCAAATGTTAAGCCAAACAGGAAGGTTTCTTTTTCTCACTTCTTTTTTTTTTTTTTTCTTTTGGCAACTAATTCCCCAAGCATCCTATGGGTTGGAAATGGGCAATAAATAGCAGGATATCTAATGGCATCATTCCAGGCCTCCCAGCTACTGGTGTTGGCAAGGAAATGGCTCTCCTTTTACTTCCGTATTATTTTTAGAGTGCTGAGTTTTCAGGGGGAAGGGAGGGTAGGCTATTATCAGTGAGAGTCAAACCACAGTGGCTGCCTTCCGCAGAGCTCTTACCACCCTGTCAAACTGGAGGAAGTTTGAGTCATATAATTCACACCACTAGTGGTTTTGCCTTGTAAGCGAGACTTCCTTTAGATTTAAAATACACGCATGCAAAACCGAACTGCCTCATTCCTACAGAATCCCTGTTTTAAATATGTTCACATTGTTGTCTTTTTCCTTCTTTCCCTGCTGCCACTTCTTCAACTCTAAAAATGCTCACTGGAGAGATGAATTGCAAACAGAACCAATGTTGCTCTTGGAAAAGTTGCTCAAAGTACAAGCCCTGGAGGACAACAGGGTGAAAAACTCTTCTTTATGAGTTGATGACTTCCATATAAAAATGTTCTTCTCCAAAATCCTATTTTGAGCTTGATGTATTTGAAGATGATTTTTTTTCACTCGTCAGTCGTGCAGACTGTAGAAAATACAACTGGTTTATGCAAAATCAAGGGGTTCTGTTTGTCATGAGGTAGTAAAAAGAACCAAAAAACCCAAAGACTGATTTTAAGTTTCAGAATTAAAGTTTTTTTTTCCTATGAAACTTTAAATGCTGTTCTTATTTTTTGCAGGGGAGTGCTTGATTTTCAATGTAAATTTGTAAGCCGGCTCAAATAACCTAGAATTCATTCATGCACAATAGGCTTGTATTTCCGTTTGGCTGTGGAGCAGAACTTTAAACTAGAGAAGTTCAGCTTGGTTTTGATTTTGACATGAACATTTCAAGTAGTCCTATTTCAGCAAACTTAATGCAAGAACATTTATTTCTGCTCTTTGTTGCGTATTCTAGACTTAAAGCAATCATGTCTGGAAGCTTGGAACTTCAGCAATTACACTGCATTGCTCCTTTCTCAGAAGCAGACTTAGCTAAGACAAATTCTTCTTGACTAACATTTGACCTGCTCTGAAGAGGCTCTGCTGATGAAGATTACACATCCTCCTTGGGCAGCATCTTCCAGCAGAACTTTGTAACTTCATCTCAGAATGAGAGTTTATTGTCAGAGGTTTAGAAATCTATTTGGTCAGGACTGTATTCTGCCATGTTGCATGCAAATATATGTTCTGAAATTTCTCCTAGCAAAGGAAAAACTGTTGCCTAGGATAGATGTTTAGTGTAGAGTTTTGAGGCACAAGCCAAGGTATGATATTTGATACCAGAGGAATAGGTAAGGAAAAAAACTGAGCAGAAATATCTGCTTATACAACTTCAAATTCTGTTGGTCCAGATTGTGGCATGGAGTTTAAACATGGTAGAGATCTTTCACATGTTGTCTTGAGGTTTTCTGAAGAATTATTTCATAGTCATGAAGATGTCTCCAGATGGTTTACTAAGTCTGTGCTAATTGATCTAACCCACTGGGTATGTGGCAGTCCAGGTTTTGGCAAGACCTTGGCTGAAGCATAGTATTTTCCATAGTTCTAGCAGAGTGGTTCCATAATCCACAGTGGCTTATTGTTTCATGAAGTTTCAGGCGCAAAGTCTGAGGAGGACCCTGGGACTAGAAAAGTTATGACGTCAGGTTGGACCCAGCCTAAGGAAGTTATGATGTCAGATTAATAGTGCAAGTTTGGTTTCACTCATGCTTTGTGTAGTCAGGTAGGAATGTAGACTCGAGGCAATGAGGTTTGCATCATCTGCACTTGGTTTCCCACTGAGGTTTGTCTCGAATCTAAGCACAGAGACATTTATACTTTCATGGATGATACTTTAGTACAAGCCTGTGCAATCTTCTCAGTGTGAGATTATTTATCTTTTTCACCAGAAAAAAATACCCTCAGCTATGAACAAGTAGGCATATTACTACAAGATGATTTGTTTTTTTAATGACAAAACTGTAAGACTCTTCAAAGCGATGGTTAACATGTTCATCATGAGACCAATGAATAAATGCCCAGAAAAACCCGTTGTCTCTGTACCAACTTATGGGAGAATACAATCTAATTACTCTGTTATTACACTAAAAATATTTCCATTGTTCTTGTTTTGTTGGCTCATTTGGCTTCCAAATACACCTTTTATCAAAAAGAGTTCGATGCTATGAGCAGGTAAGTGCAATAAAACCATTATAAACTTGCTTCACACTTAAAATGATCTGCTCTTTGGAACATATTAACAACAGGATTTAATAGTCTTCTGTACTTATTATTCATGCTCACATATAACAGTCTTTGGAAAGTGTGAGTTGGTTTTTATTATAGAGTTTGCAGTACCCATAGTGAAATACTGCTTCTATCAAAAGCTCATTTATGAATGCAAGTTTCTGATAAAAATATTTGTCTAATGGATCTTTAAAGGTTTAAGGACTCTTGCCACCTTCCTTTTGTCTTGAGAGTCCTGGTTTATTGGGATAAAGCATGATGTTTCTGACTGGTAACATTATCTGTGTTATCTGATTGGCATTTTTGAATAGGGATTGTGATAGAACAACCCTTTTAGAAGTAGCAAATAAATCTCTTATCTTTCTAAGCATACGTGCTGAGACAAGGAGACTTGAAGTAAACCACAGTTAGGGACAATGTGTATCTTTGCTATACATGGACACTATGATACAGGACCAGTCTGAAATGCAGTGCAACCTAAGTGATTACTTGGCTAATTTTATGTCAAATACATGGTGCATATTTTTCAATATAGAGTGGTAAGATGTGATCCCATATCGGAACATGCAGCTTTCTGTTGAATACCAAAAATACAAGGATGAAATACAGAACATGTGCCTTAACTCTGGCTTTTGAAAGAAGCAATCTATACATGATGAGCACTTTGATGACCTTCATGGTGGAAGTATTTACTGTTTTGAATAAACAAGGAAAAACAGTTATGATTTTTTCCCCTTTTGGGATGACCTGGGCTTATTTGATAAAACAGTATTTTACAAAACAACTAATTTGGCATGCAAGTATTAAATCTCTTTTAAGTATATTTTTGTTGCCCTCTGTAAAAACTGTATAAACTATTCTATGTGTATCCACCACGGCCAATAGTTAGGCTCATTTATTTTCCATTGGTATCATTTTGTCTTCTAACGAACGTGGTGATACTTTATGAGAAGCACTGTCGAAGATGATTTATTTTCACATGATTTAACATCACAGTCCTTATCTTTCTGTGGAAACAGGATTTGGGCTTTCCCCAAGTGGAAATATTTTACTAAAAGATGGGTCTTGAAGTATGGTTAAGGAAGCAGAAGAGGAAAGAAAATAAAAATACTTCCTCCTTTGTTTTTGTTGGATTCAGGAAGAAAACTAATTCTGCAGGGACAAACACAGTACTACAAAAGGTATTATATTTCATACTAGAGTCCCCATAGTGGCCTGTAAAAAGCTGACAGGGAAAACCTCTAGAGAAACATTTAGGTGTGCTCATTAGGATGTTGCTGCTCTTCATGTGGCTGCTGGGGTGTGTGAGTTATAAAGCAGGGGGAACACATGCTCTTGCTCTATGATGTCTCTGATAAAATGGTTATGAGCTGGTTAGCTGTGGCCCCTTATGCTGCTGATCTGGTCTTCCTGCTGTTGGACTCATGTAGAACGCCTGTGGATCCAGCATTGCAGTTTTCATTGCCTAGATTTCTAGGCAGGTGACTTTGTAGCATGTAGATTGCCACTGCATGGTCATTTTCTGCTCTTGTTCATTTGTTTTAAGATGAACTGTCCAAAAGAGGCAGAGGTGAATAAGAAAGCAACCTTGGAGAATGAAGAGGTAGAAACCTAGTTTACTAGGCCAACTAATCAATGGTGTAGCTACAATAGAGTTGGTGGAATTTGAGCACTGAGAATTTGGCCCACTTACAGTGAGTCCCAGCCCAACATGTGTATGGCCCAAACATCCCATCTTCTTATGAAGTTGCTGGGATAACACATTTGGCTACTTCTAATATTCTTGACTGCAACTTGGGGTAGCTTAGACATTAATGTATGAAAAGAGAATAGTTATCTACGAAAAAGGGGTTCAGTGTTAGGGAATAGAGACAGCATCTGCATGCAGTTTCTTGCTCTGGTTTTTATTATCTTCTGCATATTTCCTTTTTCAGTTTGGTACTTTTGATAAAGGTTTGTAGGCCAGAGGTTGCTAGCAAACTGGAGATTAAAGTTCAGTGGAGGAGATCAAATAGCTTATATTTTAAATATTGAAACTTGTAGATTCCAATTTAGCACAGTCTTTGACAGTTATCTCTGAAAACTAGCAGATGCTAAAGCACATTTCTGTCCCCTGAAGGAGCACAAATATTTTACCTTCTGATAGACAGTCTGATTGGCAATTGCCATGTTTGCATGCTATATATAAATATTTATATATATGCTATATATATAAAAATACATATATATTTCCCTTCTGTAAAAGTGGAACTACTCAAAGGTTTGAAGCTCCTGTATGCAGCACCTTTTGTGGTTTCTTTTTTCTCTTCCTGCAGTGAAAGCAAAGCAGACAGCTCTCAAGTGCGTCCAGAGATCTCAGTGACCTGAAGCTAGTGCAGACTTATGCTGCTGTGATTTATTTGAAGCCTTGTCATCTGCCTTTAGTTCTTCAGTGAGATGCCAACCCTCTCAGATTTTGTGGACTCTTAGTACATGTAAAAATCTGTCCAGAATGGTGATATCATCATTGTTTCATGACATTTACAATGAATGTTTCAAAACATATTTGCACTAGTTTAGAGTAAGCTTTACAAATTGATTTTAACCTTCCCCCATGATAAACATTCAGGGGTTTGATTTTTGGATGTGAGCAGTAAAATGTGAACTGAGTGTGTAAAAATTAAGAAAGAAGGTGGAAGTCCTTTGTATTGAAAGGCACTTTTCCTGTGAGCTGATTGGTTAATTGGTCAAAAATCTGTGGGATGGGAGGAATAAACTTTGTGATGAAATAAAAACCTTAAATGAAAACTTTCCACTTGGGTTGTATTTCTAGGCTGTCTTCAAAAACACTAAAAATTACTGAACTGAGAAAAGGTTTTAGTTGCCAGAAAGAAACAAAACTTCATTCTGTATGTAAACTGGAAACTCCAATTAAGTTGGAAATGGTTCATTTTCCTAAAATGCTTTTGTGTGGGCAGGAAAGTGGGGGTATAATTTCCTGACCATCTCTAACACAGGCTTGCAGTGCTGCTGCTTTTCATACTTCTAGGCAGCCAGAACTGGTGACTAAGGTTTCACTAATATTGCACATTCTGTGAGCTGGTTGTTTGTAAGCATGTAATTGACCTTTGCTGGCAAAGTGATGTGAAGATAAGGAAAGGGAAAGGATAGATTACAATTCATTTTTCTCCAGCTTAGAGGAATAAACACCAATGTTGCATCTTGTTTTAGAGATCATTTAAGTACACTTTGTAGTACTTGTTTCAGTAGCACATAAGGCAATTGCATGACTCAGTGCCTCCTTAATTGCACAGGTAGGAACCCCAAGTTATTTTGCAAACACCTCCATTATTGAGAAGGTTCCTTACTTACCTGCAGTGATCTGTTAGTAAAAAATAGTTTTCTATAGACAAACAGCACCATTAGTCCCTTACCATCCATGGATTCAAAGAATGCTTTTTCTTTTCACCTCTGGGAGGTGAAACAAAGAAAAGCTATGAATCAAAACCAGTTTATCACTCCCTGACATATTAGTTGTGTTTTCTCAGGAAGTCGGTTTTCTTTACAAGTATAAAGTATCAATTTATCAATGACAATTGGGGGGGCAAATATTTGTGAACATTCTTTTTTCAATCAAATTAAGGGGGTATGTTCATGCATCTTAGGTTCTGAGCCTAAATTCTCACCTAGATTTGGATCACCCTATATCTGGTATTATCAGATGAAAATTCTATTTTGGAGGGTGAGGTGGGGGAAGAGCCTACTTGAATGTTGGCTGTCCACAAAATTCCTGACTTTTTCCAGTGACTTGATGTAGACTTCAGTGCAAAGCTGCCAAGCACAGCAGCTGCAACTGTGCTTTGAACACAGCTATTTCCAGACAGGTACCTATCACTGGGACTGAGAGAAATGCTGATTTTTACAAAGGAGAGGGGAGGAGAGCTTCTCCTGTAAACATTTATTATCTTAAATGCTCCAAATCCTTCTTGTGGAGTAGAAAAAGATCCAATCCTGTCTTTCTGTAGCCTTCTAAGTGCTCCATCCGTAGTAGCATCCACAGTAGCTTCAGTGACTGAAGAAAATAAGAGTGCATTACTGCCACATGGCAGAGCTTGTATTGTTTTATATCCCTCACTGATGTGGCTATTTTATGCTCAGTTTTGCTGGTGTGTTTTCTTTTGGCGATAGGTTCTGAAGGCTGTGTGTGTTGTATAGGGTAGTTTTTCCTTACATAGGAGAAAACATTGAAGCATCTCTTTGTCTGTCTTCTTTGGGGTGAGAAGGGCAATTCTGAAGTGCTCTGAATGTCCTTCGCTGATGTTGAATTCAGCAGTGATGTCTTCCTTGTGCTCGTAAGGCTGTGCCCAAAAACCATTTTCATTTCAATGTCACAAAGTTAGGAGCTGAGAACAGGTGGGTTTTAATTTATTCAGCCATCTCTCGTTTCTGAGGACCAGGTTCAGGGGCAAGGTACCACACAGTCAGCTTCTTGACTTGCTGATGTTTGCACTCGCCTTCCCCTGTGACCCATTCCAAACGCATCTCATTGATTCAGGAGGGTAATTTTCTATTTCCACTTTGGTGCACTTCTCCTCCTCCTCTGCCCCCTCCTTCCAGATCTAAAATATCCTGTCAGCTGCTGTTTATCTGATGGTTCAAATGTCCATGCTTGGTTTCGTTTTCCCTGTCACTACAGTTTCTCCTTCCGTTCCAAAGGCTGTTTAGTTGTAATTTCTTTTTCTCCATCAGCAGCACTCTACATTGTCTCTGGCTGAGGCAGCTTCTCTACATGGTTTTCTTTAGGGGTGTTTTTTGTGCTAAATGAGTGCCTCCTAGGAAGCCCAATGTAGCATAACATAATTAAGTGACAATATACGAGGTGCCAGTCCTTTACCAAGGAGTTAATGACTGGCTGGAAGATTTACAGGCAGAGGAAATTTACCACTCCAGCTTGCATTTAAATGCTAGGTAGAGGACATTTGAACTCTCCTGTATACCAAATAGATACTGGCTTATACTTAGCAGTGGTCAATTTGCTTATTTCTGTATTAAATTAAATGAATATCAGAATTATCAAGGCTGGAAGATGTTACACGAATCATATCCCTGGATTGTCTTGGTGAGGTGGATGTCAGAAGCAGGCTTTGTTTTCATTCCATATCTTCCAGTATTTGAGTGGCTACAGCTGCTAAGATTTTACTTAAGAGTCCTTACTGTTTCTCCTTTTCTTTAATTGTAATGCAAGTGTACACTCACAATATCCTCAGAATAGTCTGTGTATTTTTTGTCCCATATGCTTACGGTCTTTGCTTTAGCAGTGTGCTCTGGAGGCCACGCCTTGTGCTTCTTGATCCGTGTACTAATGCCCCAGGCAGGGCAAAGAAAAGTGTTTCCTAGCCCTGCATACAGCGTGCACATGACTTGGCTGTCTGCAGGTTCCACCTTTTTCTAGACACAAATCGATCATCTAGCTCTTTGCTGGCTTGCAGAAGTGAAGTGCAGGAATGTCAAAAATAACTTTCTGCTTTGTTATTTTTAGGTATCTAGATACACTGTAAATGGATATATGTATCCCATTCCCCATTTGCCCCTTCTGCAGCCCACATGGAAAGAAGTGAAGATTATTTAGCTTGGTTTGGAACTTACTTCGCATTTTTGAAATCTTTCCAATGGGTTCTATACTTTCAATCATATTAAATATGAGTCTTCATGGCTGGAGGAATTATATCAGCAGGACATGTGGGAAGTGTGTGCATGTGGCACACAAATGATAGGTTGAACAATATCTGTTCACATCCATCTTTTTAAAAGACGAAGGGGAAATCAGTTTCTTCGAAACAACGTCTCCAAGATTATTCCAGGCAGGATATCAGATCCTTCTATGTTTGCCTTGTACATATTCTATTTATTTATTTATTTAAAATATTTTTCTTCCTTAGCTCACTTGTGTTTCCATTCAGGACTTTTTTTTTTCCTTCTTCCATCTTTTAGGTAGCAGATTAATGTGGCCACTGAGAGGTACTGTTGACACAGCTCTAGTTATTGCAGTTTTGTTGCTGAAATAGAGACCTTTTTGTGTACTTTCTGTGTATTTAATTTTATCCTTTGATTTGTTGTGCTGGGATTTATTTAATTAATTAATTATTTTATTTATTAGCAAATTGGCTGTTTATGTTAGCTGAAGTATTCACATAGTTTTTTTCCATTCAGCTTCATGTGCATGTACAAGCCATGTGAATAAAATGCCCACTCATACAGGCAAGCATTAGCAACATAGAGTACCTGGTGCTCAGCCCCCTGGTTGCCTTTCCTGGGCGCTGCTGCTGGAGGTGCCAGATACTTTGCCTTTTGTCAGACCATGCTGATAACATGTTGTTATGGCTTTTATTATGCCTGAGGGTGATGTGCAGGCATTCAGCACCTGTTTGTAAACATACGCCCTGTACACAGATGATCCTTTGCTCCAAAAAACTATTCCGGAAGCAGCTCCTTCCACTTCAGGAAGGGACACTTTCACTAAGCCATTGCCAAATGGTATCTTTCTTGATGTGTGGAGTTCCTGTGGGGTGGGTGATTTGTTCAGGTAAGTGTGATTGAGCTTTATCAAGGAAGGGGATACTGAGTATGCCTGAAGGAAGGGTGCAGGATCCTTCAGGGATGCTCGTGTTAGGGCTTTGGGTGGTAGGGGATGGTGTATCCAGATGGTACCCAATATTATAAATTGGATTCAGAGCAACATGAACCTTTTGATTTGTGAATTTACTGGGCTTCTTGGTGCACTTGTGAGGCTTCCCCTGTAAACTGGCTTAATACAAATTTGTTATTAAAGGAATATCTGCACATACCTACTTGTTGCTCTAAGTTATGCATTAAGCATATCTTGGTGGTGCTTGTACTGGATGTGTCAGAGATGCATGGAAAGCATGTGCTTGGGTTTAGCTTATCTTGCTCCTTCTGTTTGTGAAATAATCCCCTTTAAATTGTGCTTTTTAATTTCTGTTGTTGTATATTAAGGAGTATTATTTTTGTCTTGAAGCTCTCTCTCTGAGCTCTGTATGAAAAAAAAAAGTTACAATCCAAATGGACATCCTTAGGAACTGCTTCTGTTATGGGAAGAAGTTGGAATATTTTCCGAAAGTATAAGTAATTCTATTTGTGAAAGTTTAGTGAACAGTTTCAGGAGCAAGCCTTTTCAGGTTTTGTAAGTGTCACTAACTTGCTATTGAAACATTATTCAGGCTCAGATACATGCTGGTCTTTAGATACCCAGGTCCTACTGATCTAACGATGAAATGGCTTGTGGATTTCAGCTTTGGACACTTTAGGAATCTACTTCCTGTTTACTTCATGTTTGTGGGTGGCTATATTTAAATAAAAATTTGAATTTTCAGCTCTTAAAGAAGTGGCAAATTGTTGTGGATATCTGCTTTCTTCCAAGCTGAATCTGTTTCTCCCACCAGCATATTCTGTATCTTTTACAATTGCTTTTCAACCCCACACCTTTGATCCCTCTCATTTAGCATCAAGCTACCTGCATTCAGTTTGAGTTGTCATTGTGAGGTTGCTGGATGACACATTAGGATTTCTCATGATTTAATTGCACGATCATGAGAGGCAGCTGAACCTCCAGGAGAGCCATACACTCATAGGAAGTGCGTCCAAACTCAAGTCAATTCAATTGCTAAGTTTGTACATGTGTATATCGCTGCCCTCTCCTGCATAAAACAGGTACTGCTCGACGATGTGCCTCAGGCCATTTTTGAGAAACCAGAAGCTGCATCATCCTCCTTGCAGATGGAAAAGGGTCTTGTGGCTTTGGCTTGGGAGATATCCTGCATGCTGTTTCTGTGATACACCTGTAGCGAAGTGCAACAGGATAATCCTCTGTACCTTAAAAAAAAAACAAAGAGAGAAAAGGGGGGGAGGACTTAACCTGGCTTTGTCTCAAAGAAAATTAATGTAGCTATTGAGTTGGTATGGCTTGATTATTAAAAGTACAAGGAATTAAATGAAGTTTCCTTATAGCTTGTCATAATGACCACTGAGACAGCATTCTTCTTTGGGAAGCACTGTTGAGCATTTGTATAATAATTTTATAACATAAAAAGGACTGATGCCTATGGGCCTAACTGGCCCAAATCAATTAAGTTTAAAGGTAGGAAATCAAGAGTTTTAGCGATAGCACTGCCAGATCTGAAATCCAGAAAAGTTCAATGAATCTATGATTCCACAAAATTAAGAGTCATCTGAACTGAGCTGATTTCTAATTGCAGCTGAAAAGGGCATTTGTAAATCTGAGTGTTTGTTACTTTCTGGAGGATTTACTATCCATTATTGTGTGCCAATAGGACATTGCAGAAAACAACTGAATCATGGTGTCTGTAAATGTTAGGAGGCATAGCAACTAGCAACAGAAAGTTAGGAACTACGGAAGTAGGAAGTCAGATGAAGTTCCCGATGATTGGAAAAAGGGAAATATAACCCCCATTTTCAAGAATTGG
The DNA here is from genome assembly GCA_025447955.1 of Psilopsiagon aurifrons. Lineage (NCBI taxonomy): Eukaryota > Metazoa > Chordata > Aves > Psittaciformes > Psittacidae > Psilopsiagon > Psilopsiagon aurifrons. Next base: position 44,279 of record JAOEHY010040955.1, read on the forward strand.
AAAATGGGTGACCCAAGGAACTACAGACCAGTCAGCCTCATCTCTGTGCCTGGCAAAATCTTGGAGCGGATTCTCCTGGAAGGCATGCTGAGGC
>JAOEHY010040957.1:0-10210 GCA_025447955.1 Psilopsiagon aurifrons
CCATACCCCCCAAAAAAGGTTAAAAAAAAAAACCCACACCTCATCTTTTCCTACTTCAGATTGTTCATCCTTTCATCAATTTGAATTACTTTGTTTCTTTGCTGCTGCAAGTGTATCTATCTAAGAATAAAAAGCACTCACCATAATCCTAAATAGATTAAATCAGCCTAATACCTATTTTCTTTTGTTATTCAATTTTCTATGAAGACAGGTCACAACCTAGAAATCCTTCTAATACTGTATTAAGCAGTTGGACAATGTCTTTAGCTAATGGCAGTGTGCCCTTCTCGCACACTCACACAGTGAGTATTCAAAAATGGGCACAAGCAGTAAGAACACATCATTCAGAATAAGTGAATTATTATATTATCAACATTATATTAACATTCATTATTTCATTAGAAGTTTCAGATTGGGATCTCGCATGAAATAAAATGCGTAGCTTGGCAAACTGAAACCCCACAAGTTCACAAACATGAATTTTTACTCAAAGCAATCATTCTTTTGTGGAATGAGTGCCACAAATTGCATACAAATTAACTTTCAAAATGCCAAGCCATGTTTATTTGTGGAGGATAATGACGTTTCCTCCCCTTTCATAGGTATCATTTGTTAAACTGGATCCTCCGGGAGATCAAGTAACTCTTCTGTCCTAAAAAGGTAACAAGAGCTGTTTCATTTCCTTGGAGCCCCAGTTTCTAGGTCCTGCCACAAAGATGATAATTTCAAATTACACTGTGTTTACAACAAGCCAATTTCACTATGGTTCAATACACCAACTATTTATTTATTTACACAGTAATGTGAAGATGACTGGATTTTGATGATCTAATGTCTGCAGCCGCAGAAGTTACAGTTACCAGGTAATCAACAAAACCCAGGCACTGGCCCTTTGAAGGGGGAGACTCCACTTCCAACTAGGACTCTATTAGCGCTAAGTTCTCAAGCCGCCGCAAGAAATGCATTCATCTGCTTCATAGCAGGGACAGAAAAAACACTGTTACAGAAGTTAACTCATTTAGACAACAAACAACTTTGAACAGAGGGTGTTTTTTTTCCCCACCTATCTTAGCACATTAAATAGCATGTTAAAATTAAAAAGTTACATCCTGAGAGGAAGCACTGAACAGCGCGTACTGTACATTATGATGTTTCTAAACAGCTCAGCAGGATGGGGAGAGTAACCAATAAGAAAAACATTTATGATTCAGAATGAAGCAGAGGAAAAAAAAAAAAAAATGTATTCCCCAACTCCCAACAGGTCTCATTATTATTATTACAGATTGAAAAAAATGCAGGTCAGTCTCATTAAAAAAACTGAATATACACTAATATTACTAATTGTATCCCAAATGAACCAGTTAGTATCTATTACACATGCAATCAATATTTATCTGGTTAGGATATGACTATCTGGATGAGAAGAGGGAGGAGTACAACAGCTTTGAAGTAGTTTCCTTAAAATACATAAACACACACTAACAATATTGGTGGTGTCACATTAGTTTCATTTTTAGTGGCAAACCCAAGCACATCCAAACAGATTTAGTCTATTTAAAAACACAGTCTACACATAATCACTCTTGCCACTCTGTAATAACTGAAATACATACCAGCAGTATTTCTAATATAATTAGCTGCATTTTTAAATTGAATTGAAAGCATCTCATACAAAGATGTGTCAGATCCCAAGATCACTCCCAGCCCGAATCATTCGGAATAGAACCATGCAAGACACAAAACTATATTTAAATCTATATCCTTTCTCCCAGATCTGGAATCTGTGAGTAGAACCAGAACCAGTACAGATGCTATTCCCCAATACAACAGTGATACAAACATAGAAAGGTTAGTTCAGGAGTTTGAAGTAGTGATATACAAAGTGATATAAAAATTTGAGTATTTAGAAATTTAAACTTAAAAGTTGTGATCTTTCAGAGCAGTTTTGCAGCTAACAAACCACTTTGTTTCAAATAAAGTTATGTAAAAATGTACTATCATCAAAAATGGTCCCAGCCTATCTTTCTGTCCTTTCCCCTATCAACACAAGTGCTTGTGGTGCCACAAGCAGCTGATAATGCAGCATGCTGCCAAATCAGTTACGAACCCTGAAAGCTTGGGATCTTTTATTTAGCTCTGTCAGCAAGATAGCACAAGCAAATACTGAATTATGTAACAGCAGTATAAGGAATGTAAAGACCATGAATGGCCAGGTATAGAAACGAGACGTTCTCTTTTAGTGGAAGAATAATCTTCTAGCTCCTCAAGCTGTTTGTGAAATCACAAAACCTTCACCTTTCCTCCTTTGCCTCCAGCCACTTATTCCTACCCAAATACCTTCCTTCATGCCAGTACAAATATTTGTGTGACCATGGAGTTAACTATACCAGGGAATTGATCCAGTGGAAGACTAAATTGGCAAAACCAACTGGTTAGTCAGAGAGAGATTCTCTCATCAAGCAGAAAGTATGCTACTGCCAGCAAAAAGGAGAGAGAAGCGTGCAGTTTGTGGCAGACGGAAGGCTGTGAAACCTCTTTTACCATCAGCCTACGCTTACACCGACTGTGAAACTACAATCTTCATGGTTTAGGTTATGTTTTCATAATTGTGATAGTGCTTGTTGGTGGTGTTTGTGACTTCCGGGCAACTACAAGGGGAGCCTCATCCATGTGTTCCACTTACAGCACCTTCAATGAATGGTCCCTCTCCTTTCCCCTTCTCTTCATTCCCATTTCAACAGCACTTCCTCAGATGCACGACACAAACACTTGCTCAGTTTTATGGCAAACAAATCTAGGGAACTAATCTAACTTGACTTTCTTTTAGGAGGGAGACAAAGGAAGAGGGAAAGCTTCCAATTGGATCTGTTTCTCTGCCTGGTTCACTGCTCAGCAACCCAAACCACTATACTTACACAGCACACGATGCAAGAATGAATAAGTAATGAATATTTTTTCTAACACTGTTACTGAAAAAATACTCCTGGAACCAAAGCCTACACCGCGCTCTGGAAAGAAATGAACTCCCAACTCATAACAATTTCACATGACCTTATCTTAACAGGCAGTCGCACATCAAAAAATAAAGTGCATCCCAGTTAGAATCAGCTCTTATTTTTTGGAGAGGGAGAACATGTTTTGTCATGAAAGAGTTATGCTCTTCTATACAGCTCCTCTTTCTAAAGAGTCTACTGAGCATCCTTAAAAGAAAGTTTCAGCTACACTACAGCTGTTTATTCCAAATCCAACAGGTAAAAAAAGCTCATGCTCGAAACTGAAAGATGTCAGCAGCTGGCACCTTTGTAACTGGGTCCATATTCGACCTGCATCAGTAAGGTCCAGTACACCATAAGGAGCTGGAAAAAAGACCCATTGCAAAACCAAATACTTTACTCACTTGGTATATTTGCTACCAATTCAGTTTTTGATTTTCTTGCCCTATATTACCTTTGCCTTACAAACTAACAAAAATTGAAATAAGCATTTAAAAAAGTCTGTAAAACAGACAACTTTAAACAGCAATTTCTGCCACTGTAGATCTTTACAGGTGTTTGCATCTGTAAAACAAAGATATTTATAGATCTTTGTAGATGCTTAGTAAAAAAAGCATTAAAGGGATTAACACAGAGTTGAGTTTAACACCCTGATCCTTTTGACCACAGTTGTAATGATGCAAGTATGGCTCTTATCTTTGACCAGCTTCACGTACTTCCCAAACAGAAGCCTGGTCTTATTTCTGGCAAAGCAACGCAAAACTATGTTTTAAAAACAACTCAAGGACATGTGTACATCACACATACACACATTATTTAGCCTTCCTGAAAATACATAAGGCCATCACCTTACCTAGGATGTAACATAAACAATTGTTAGCTTCCATATGGTGTAAAATGGCAACAATACATTTGGAAGACCACTAACAAAATCACCATGTGAAGAAGTGTGTTAATGAAATTTGTGTATTTGGCCACAACTACTATATGCTAACTCTTAATTTATACTTCGGCTTATAGTATTGGCCTCATTTTAATTACTCCACCAGTAGAATACTCAAGACAGGAGAATAACACGTCTATGTGCATGAGATAATAGTGCATAACACTTTCAAAGATGCTTATCACCAATACTAAATTACATGGCCCAAAGAGTACAACCATTTTTATTCCTTATTAAAAACACCATGGTTTTGGAAGTTTTCTAAAGAAAGGAGGAAAACCCCAAGAAGTGAGTGCTGTGGCAAGTGCTTGGCAGACACAACCACACACGGCTGAAGAGCTAAGTGACATACTCAAATACAGTCCTCCTTTGCATTCCCAAGACTATTTCTTCTCTCTCTTGGTATCTGGGAGCCAGGCAGAAGACAAGTCCTTATAGGGTTGGTGATAATAATCATCACGTTGCTTGTAACAATGATACAAAATGCTGTTCTTAAAGCAGTTATCAGCAGGACATCTCTTAAGCAGCAATAGGAGGATAACTCATGCAGTGAGGGTTAACTGTCCCTTACATAAAACGATGGAAGTGTTCACTGCTCTGAAGATCTTGCTTATGCACACTAAAATAAATCTTAAATATAAAGAAAACTAAATGATCCTGGCACTGGAGCAAGGGAGTTTATGAGAAGGTCAGACTGCAAAGGACTAATGTTAGTTATTTACCCTTTCACTGGATCTATCATATGCTGGATCATTTACCATAATACCTGCTATTACTAAGCCTGCAAACAGCACTTGATTGAAGAAGAGCTCAATCATTGCAGTGGACAAATCCATGAACCGTAAGAAAATCACCCATAAACAAGAGCAATTACAGGCACATTAAAAAAAAGAAAGAAGTTAGGCAAGAAGATTTCAAACCCCCAGCTGAGCACACATAGGAACCTGCTTATATTTGGCCAAATGTAAGCATACTACAGGCAATAAGCAACTGAAAGCTAGCTCTAAGCCACGTAATTGTAGGTTAAATTACTGGTTTGCATTTACCACATTAATATGTATAATGCATAGCATGAGTTAGCAGACAACATGAGACTGGAAGTCAGCAAATCCAGAGTTTTATCTATGATCACTGACTGTGACTTGGGTTACTTGATACAATTATCTTTGTAGCTCTCCTCATCTGTGAAGCAGGGCTAGTCCAGAAAACTATTCCTCAACTGAAGTGCAAAGTCTAATTTACATGCCATGCTTCAGGCTATGACAGCTAGGAACTGCAATGACAATCAAAGCAGTAATTCACTCTATTTTACCAACAATTTACCCCTCTCTTTACAGCTGGTACAATCAGAAGTACTAAAGAAAACACGCTGTTTATCAAATAAAAGACTTTCTCCCCTACCTAGTTGTATTGCAGACAAGGACAGCATTTTCCTCCATTTTCCTTCTTTTTCCACCTTAATCCTTCCTTTTCCACTAAAAATCCTTCTGCGCTGCATAGATGTAGCATCAGAACAAATCATAGAGGACTCCAGTGCCTAACCCTACAAGTAAATTTTCAAGTGTTATAAATGCTTCCAGCATTTAGCGTCCGTACCAGCACTGCCATCAGTTCTAAACAAGTCAATTTGCTCTGCATTTAAAAACAGCTTAAAATAATACTTACTGCAGCGATTCATCAAGCTTGAAAACTGTATGAAAACATAGCTCTGTAACACTTCAACTCCCACTCTAAAACATGAGGGAGTGCAAATACATTATTGCTGGGACACTAGAAATGTGCAGCTAAGAGCAGTACTAGCAAGCAGGACTCAGCTAGGTAGACAAACAACTGAACTGGAAGGGGCATGGGGGAAAAAAAAAGGATGGCAGTTGTCATATACCTAAAACTGGCAAAAAAACCTACAGGCTCATTTCTTTACATCCAAGAAGCTCAAAACCTCAGTGACAGCTATCTTGCCCACATTAACTAATTTACACGAACATGTGGATAACACTGTCCTTACTATGTACAGATCCTCTCAGTACCTAAAGGGGCCTACAAGAAATCAGGAGAGGGCCTTCTTGTAGCAGCAAGTAATAATAGGACAAGGAGGAATTGCTTTAAACCGAAAGAGGGTAGATTTAGATTAGGTAAAGGAAGAAGTTCTTTACCATGAGTCTGCAATTGGTTGCATGGAAAAGCTGTGGCTGCCCCATCCCTGGCAGTGTTCAAGGCCAGGTCTGGCAGGGCTGTGAGCAGCCTGGTTTGGTGGAAGGTGTCCCTACTTTTGCCAAGCGAAAAACTGTTTTAACAGGGTTTCTAATCCCTTGTTTCCTTTTGAAAAAGCCACGGGGTTTTCTTTGTAGAACTTCCCTAGAAATTTCATGGAGAACAAAAAACAGAACATACACTGTCCAGTAAGATTAAAAAAGGAAGCTACCAAGTTGCATAATACTCTAGATATCCACAGCCAGGACTGCAGAACTCTATCTTAGGGACTACAGTACCTTTTGCCAGTTCTGGTATCACAGAGTAGGGAGGTACTTGGTTGGGGCTTTTGATGGTTTGATTATCAAAGTTCAGGTGCACCTATACCAATACAACATTTCGTGTAGCAGTATAAACTGCTTTTACACAGTACTGGCCAGCCTGCAGGTCCTTAGCCTTACGCAGCCACAAGCAGTTCAAACACAATGCTTACCCTCAAGTTTCATCACAGCTACAGGGCTGTTTCAGAGAAGGCATGAGGTAATCTGAACTCCACTATGGGAGCTGCAGAATGTTCAGGGCCAGTCATCAGGTCACGCACAGACAAAGCTGCAAAACCCATGGTGCAGCAGAGCAGAGGGTCGGCTGATGACCACCACGCTTCCCACCTGCCAAACATGCCTGAAGCGCACACTCCCACCAGCTATGTGAAGTATGCACTGCATGCCTCTACACTTGGTCATGTTAACATGCTGGTATGCAGCTCCTTAGGTCAGAAATTTGGCCACCTTTTGCTTATAATGCTTAGCTACATATTTCTACTGCAGACCTAATTTAAGCATATGGCAAAATAGACTTTAACAAAAAGTCTACTATACTACTTCAGGAGTGACTCAGAAATGCCACCTGACTCACTAACTAAGCAGCAAGCACCACTCTGGACTTGAGCCACTAGAAACCCCTGTCAATTAAACTGAGTATACTGTTATAGAGCAAACAAGTTGAGCACAGAGGGCTGCATTTATTGCCCAATTCTTTTGTTTGCTTTCCAATTCAGTTTTGACCCACTGGGGAAAAAGAACCCATGCAAGTGAACACCTTAAAAAAAAAAGGGGGGCAAAAAACCAACTTCTGAATTTATTAACATACTGTGAAACAGAGCTTTTTCCAGAAGAAGAAACAAAATGTAGACGTACCCCTTCTAAACTACAAGCTAATCAGAAACACAATTTCATACATATAAAGAACTCATATACACTGCAATACTTGGGAAAAAAATAGATGGTAGAAGCAGTCTAACATTTATTTATGAACTGCCAGAATAAAGCTTAGGATAAGCAAATTTTATCAGGCACAGAGAGGCTTTGTTGGTTACTTGATTTAAGCCTTAAACTTACTCACAACATCCAGTTAGAAACAGGGTATTATTGTTGAGTTGTAACTATTCAAGGCACTTAAAATAAGGGGGCAGGGGGAAGTTGTATTAGCAACTAAGAACAGAGAGGTTAACAAAAGAGAGAATGGGACACAAAGTATCTTGTCACATTTTAGAACAGTCTAACAAGGCTATCACATAGTCTTCCAGATTTTCACATATAATAGGACCACCCTTCAGCACAAAAAAAAAAACTTTCTTACACACAAAACATGCAGATCCATGCCTCTGAGCTACAAGAAAATGCTACGATACAAAGAGGTGACTCTATGATTCCAGTGTGAAAAGAATTATGAAGCCGAACTGAGCTAATGAACTGGATTGCTCTATTTCTACCACACTGCAGAAAACAAATACCAAATACTTCAGTAATACTAAATACAAACTGGGTATTTTGCAGTTAACTTACTTTTAAGATCTAAAACTTTAGACTTTTAAAAGGTTACTATTTTTACGTGGGTTCGCTGCTGTTAAAGTAACCCACAAACCCAGAAAAAATAAATTAACAGTAGCTTTACTGTGAACCATTGCTTACTAGATTTTCACACCAAAAAACCCTGAAAATTCTTGAACAGATCTCCTCCACCTTGACACATCTCTGACCTAACCACGCTCTCAACCACCTGAGGCCCAAATAAAGATTAAAACCTTAAGGAGAAGTATCAGCTGAATATGGAACTGAGATGCAGAGCTAACAACCACTACAAAGCTATCGAAGTCCAAACTAGCAAAATTTCAGCTATTTGCACATTTCCAAAATCCCCATATAATTGTATTCTTTTATTAAGGAAAGAGAGTTTCCAGCTGAAGTTCGGTATGTTCCTGCTACAGCATCAGCAGTTATTTATGAGGCAGATAATATTGCTTAGCCTCTTCTGGGAGGATTTGTCAGTCATGGCCTTAAGACAGAAGACATTATGACAAATCTGAACCACACACAATGGAACTATTGATTTTTATGCCTCTAAATACTATTTACTCTGCAGGCTCCGCTTTCCCCCTACCCCCCTTTTTTTACATACACAATCTGCTTTATTTGGATAATGCTACTTTCAGAAACTAAAGTTTATTCAAAAAAACATTTTATATTATTTGAAATGTCCACTTTTTGCACCTATTTTGGAACAAAAATTTTTTTTTCCAAACCAGATTTTGATGTACTGTTTGGCTTAGTAACATACAAAATATCCTTAAAAGTAAGCATTTTAAAAATCAGTGACAGTGTTATAATGTTATAGCGATCAGTAATCCTACACAAATGAAAGTACGCAAGCAGAGCTTAGAAAATCTGATATCCCTGAAAGTGCCCTTTTAGGTGCTGAATCTCAAGACAAGTTTATTTGGGTTATCCTACTATGCACTTCATTTGTCACATTATTAAAACTACTTTAGCAAGGGCTGACTTTGCATGCAAGAAGCTGTAAAAAATAAGCAACCTCCTCAGGAGAAGTCTAATTCATAGTTGTTTTTAAATGTCATCTGATTCTTGGCCTAGAAAAGTCTCAGTCTGGTATACGGCACCATAAGCAAAATGATCTATTACCATAAATAAGCTGTCATTACTCTTTGGTTTGCTGTTTTTAAGCCTATATATAAAGAAGGTCAGTATAAGAACTGCTTGGGGAAACAAAACTAAAGAACATTCAAAATAGAACCTCAAGTCTGCAAGACTTGCCCTTTGACTTCCAAGGCTATTACTACACGTCATCCCATCTAGTATATACTAATCAACAGACTTTCAACCAGATATTCCCCTAAGTAGGTCACAATTCATGGAAAAGTGCTCCAAGTTTGCCCCTAAACATTTGTTATTTAAAGAGACAAAACAACCTTTGTCAAGTTCTCCACCATATCAAGTTTTTCTCATGCCAAAAATAAAGGAGTGGCCGAGAAATGCAACAGTAATGTCACGTTCGCAAGCTGCAACACAGCAATCACGATAACCAAAACTGCAACCAAGTCTGTGGCGGAAGGAGGTTCTAGTCGAGGAAATAAACTTGCAAGTATCTGAGCTACTTAAATGTTTAAGGGGCGGGATACGCATTTCAGTCTTCTACCATGAAGGCCCAGGGGTGTCAATAGCAATAGGGGTAGGGACCTGTCCTTAGGGAGAAGTAAAAGCACTTAAAAGAGCATGTAGTGACTTTGGAAGCACTCTGAAAACGTACTGCTGTACAGGTGGTTCTCTTCTCCCTTCCTTCTTTGAGAGGCTTGTGTTCCTAAGGGGCCTAGGGGCCATGGCAGATGCCAGCCCAGTAGAGGCAGGTTTTAAGGGCTCATGTACCAAAAAGGGCAGACTCTACGTGGGACTCTGGCAAAACACGAAGTATCCAAAGAAGAACCACAGCTCGCCAAGAGCTGGAAGGGCCCAGATGAGCCCAGGACAGGCGGGAAATCTGCCAGCCATAATGGCAAGGCCACAGACTGCCTGTAAAGCAGTCTCTGCCTATCGAAGCGACTAAAGCCGCGCCGGGAGAACGAGCAGGGGGCCCCACCGGACAAACCCCGGGGGAGCAGGGCCGGGGCGCGGGGGTCAGCTCTGCAAGGAGCGGCTGTGAAGCGGACACTTCAGCAGGGGGAGGGGCAGCGGCCATGTTGTGAGTGGAGCGGGGGGAGCACGGGCCTGGCTGAGGAGCCACGACCGAGCCG
>JAOEHY010040959.1:0-46084 GCA_025447955.1 Psilopsiagon aurifrons
CCGCCGTGCCCCTGGGTTAAGATTCTTTAATGACCTTAATCACCAGCTCATTTACAGCAGTCACTTTCCCCACCACTGCCCTCCCCCAGCATGGGAATAACATCTGCTGCCCCACATTGCCCCTATAAACTGCTCCTATTTCACATCACAAAAAATATACAGGGCATTAAACTAGGTACGTTTTATAGGGGAACCGTCAAGCATCTTAAATCCAAGCTCTGACCTACTTAAAAGTTGTCCTAATGAGGGGAGGCGTGTGTGTGAGTGTGTGTGTGTGTGTGTGTGTGTGTACTGAGTTCATATCTCCACTTCCATGTGTCACCCTGGTGCTAAGGAATGAAAATGGGAATTATTTATGGAAAGGAGGAGTCACACTGTGGTAGATGATGGGGCAGGAGAGCGGTGCTGCTGGGCTGCGTGTGCAGGCCAGGCAGGGCAGCAGGCAGGGCACTGTCCTGTGGGGATGAGAACCAAAAAGGATGCAGAAGGGGACCTCGCCCAACCTTAGAAGAAGCCCCAAAGGGTGAGCTGCAGCCATCCTGCTCCCGGCCTCCTGTGCAGCCGGAATGTGCTGTGCAGGTAACCAAGCAGTGGCTCTGTAAGCCACTGTAAGTGGCTCCTTGTGACAAATGCCACTTGGATGCTGTGAGAGGAGGACGCCCTGTCTGTTGGTGTCAGGCTGTTCTCCTTGCCGCGCTGGTTGTATTTGCCTGCCTGTCTCTGCTGTGGCCATCTGCAGCCTTCGAGCTCTTAAACACCGGATATTTATGAAGTGCCTGTAAGTCCTCTGACGGCTGGCAGTACTGCCAGCAGAAACACCCCTCCCTTCTTTCCCTTCCTTCCCTTCCACTCCCGGCATCCCGCCAGCTCAGGAGAAGAGAAATGAGGTTTCGCCACTGTAATTCAAACCAGCCTTGAGAGTGAAAGGAATCATGGTGAGGAGGATGCTGCTCCGTGCACCCCGAGCCCAGTCCTCAGCCCTGGCTCATGCCCAGGGGTAAAAACTGCTCCCTGCTGACCATCCTGCTGAGCTGGTGGGTCTGCTATGGGGGAAAGCCATGTTAGGGTGAAGGGAGGCAGAGGATCACCTCCATTCCACCCCAGACGTGTCCTCAGCCAGCCTGCACCTCAGGGAGCACCCTGAGATTGGGCTCCTGATCAGTGCCAGTGGGCTTTGCACATCTTTGCTCCCATGGGGTAGTTCAGTGCATGCCACTGGCCTTGTCTCTCTATTTCCAGCACAGCTCCAACCCACCTCTGCTGCCCCAGCCCCTGGCCCTGTGTCTTGTCATGCGATCGGCAGGATGAGCAAATGCTGACACAACACTGCTAATTCCCATAACATGTGTCTGCAGCCCACAGCAAGTCAGGAGATGGAGCAGGGGTATGTTACCATGTCTTCCTGGGTGCAGGGGAGGGAAGGGCTCCCTGCTGCCCTTGGGGTGCTGATTCACCCTTCCCAGGACCATGATCCTTGCTGTGGCGTGAGTCACGGAGACAAGGAGCAGGCACCCGCCCTGGCATGTTTGAGCAGGGACCCAGCCCAGATAGGGTCCCAGCATCCCATGGCACAGACTGTGGCTACCCTGGGCATCCCCTGGGTGGGATGGGGCACCAGTGCTGTGCCTCACTGCAGAGCCCACAGAGAGGAAAAGCAATTTAGGCTGCTGCCTCCTTGTCGGGTCCTGGGATCTGCTGTGGAGGGTGTGGGGAATTAAAATATTCCCAAGGCCAAATCCTGTTTCCGTGTAGCTGCTGTGTATCAGGCAGAGAAGAGCTGCACCCAGGCAGGGAAGAGTGGCACCCAGTCCTGGCTCCTGGGGGGTGCAGCAGCCAGCAGAGCACCTGTGTGTGCCTGGCCATAGAGGTAAAGCTTCTAGCTCGGACATCTCGTTATCCTTGGCTACTTTGCAGTTTGTTTGTGCTCACCCTTGGTTCCCGTTCCTAGAGGTGTTTGGACAAAACAGCAAGGCAGAAAAAAGAGCTGGAGGAAAGCAGAGAGCTTCACCCTCCAGGAAAAGACCAAACCCAAGTGCCTCTCCTCAGTCCTATATCCTGGCCACAGCTCCACAGGGCAGCAGTTCCTCCATCAGGGGGTTTGCTGGTGGCTTTCCATCCAAGCTAGAAGCCTATCTCAGCCCTTATGCAACCAGAACCTGGATTTCTTCCACCCTTTGCTGCTAATTTTTCCTATTTCTTTCCCACCACCTGCCCAGGCCTGTGTCCAGGGATGCACCATGGGTGCACCAGAGCTGGGATGCAGCTCTGCAGCATCCTGCATCCTCATCAGTTGCTGATTCCTCCCCTTGCCCTCAGCCCTGCGCAGTGGGACACCGGGGCTGCAGACATCAAAGAGGCTGTTTTTATGGGGGGATTTAGTGTTGGGGGCTAGTGCCCAAGGTATCTGCTGCTTTCCACTCCCCCCACAAGGTGCTTAGTCTCTAATTAAACTGTACACAGCATTCCTTCCCCGTCACACCTTGTAAAAAGGAGGAACCCACAGAAAATGGGCTATCATATTCTGAGGATAATGATCATGGCATGGTGCAGTGAGGGCTGCAGCTCCAGCGGAGAGCAGAGACACTGACAGGGTAAGTGTGACCTGGGCGGGGGTGTGTGCGCTTGTTTCTATGTCAGTCACTTTGTGTTGGCGTAAGTGCAAATAAGCAGTAATCCACTATCGTGAGAGAGGAAGAAAAGAGCAGATTTGCAAACATGCCCTGGTGGCCAGGGGATGTGTGATAGAGGTGTGAGGATGCATGGGCAGGCCGCTCGTGGTGTCACGCAGGGCTGGGCTAGGCAAAGACTTTACTGCTGAAGGCTGCATGGGCAGGGAGAGCCCGTCGCTGTGGTTTCTGGCCTGTCTGCCTTCGCTGCTGGAATCAAAGCCTGGAATAAGGCAATCCTCAGTACCACACAGGTGTTGGATGTCAGGGGTTCAAAGAATACAAGGTAGGGATTATAAAACTGATTCTGTAGAGAATCCAGATATGTAGACCTGAAATCTCCCATTTTGGAAGCTCAATTTGCACCAGGAAAACCTGGGGTCCTCCTGTTCTCTGCAGGCACACATATACGAGAGAATTTGTTCAGAGCACCCTAGTCTGTCCTGCTGCTCTTCCAGCTCCAGCAGAGCAATACAGCAGTAAAATGCATTACTTATCCGGCTTTGGGATCTATCAGGGTCTGAAGGGAACCAGGCAGATGCTGTTGATCAGTGTCCCTCCTGGCTTTGCTGTCAAACTGGGGTGGGTTTTTGGGATGGCCAGGTGAGATCTGGATCCTTGCTTGATGAGCGTGCCCCATCCTCTCCCAGTCCTGATGAGGATGCAGGGTCTTTCTAGGCCAGAGAAGCTCTCCGTGACACTCAGGGCTCCTCTTCTCTGTCCTGATCTGCTGTCCCCCTTTAATGTGTTTTACACATGTGATGAATAGCGAAGGAATTTGTTTTTTAAAGCCTGTTTTGATTGAAATTGCATACAAACCAGCTCACGCTTGGGGCCTTCCTGTGAGTTATTATTTTTTTCATTTTGGGAGAAGATTATGTTTCTTAGGCAAACAGGAAAAACAACAGGGAAAAAAGGCCCTGTTTCTTTCTTTAGCTCAATCTTGCAGCAGTTACCCATGGTGGAGGCGACAGTGCAGACAGCACTGTGGCATCAGAGGGTCCCGCCACTGTGCAAAGGGCTGGCTTGGGCTAAGGCTGCCATAGCCTGAATACAGGTGACCTTGGAGGGACACAGCAGAAAGAGCTTCCTCAACCAAACCAGGTTCTTTGGAGATGTGAGTCCAGCAAAGCCCATGCCTGTGTTCAGGTTTTAAATAGGTTTTTTTTACAGATGTTTTGGGTGTGATACTACTTTTTTAGGGCGCTATGGAGGCACATCCCTAAATCGGAGCAGCCTGTCCTTAGGCTTCCAATAGCCCACATGGTCACTGGCAGAGCAGCACAGAGGAACACATGGCATGAGTGCTGATGATCTGTGTGTGTGAGCACACTAGACTAGGCAATCTACCCTTGTGTCCTCTGTCCTCCCTTGCTCTGTGACACCTGGACCAACTGTCCTCCCCATTGCAAGGATGTGCCTTCAAGTCAGGACCCACAGCTAGCCCTGCAGTGACTGCAAGGACCATCCATGTAACTTTGGCATGCAGGCAAGTGGGATTGAGCCAGTGGGGTAGCAGGAGAGGTATTTTCCTCTCTTCCTCCTTTAGAGGAGGAGGAGGGGGTGGATAGAGCTGCCTGAGGCCCTGCAGCAGGGTTTGGGGTGCAGGCAGCAGCCTACCTCCTAATGCGGCGTGTGAAAGCGGCTGCTGGTTGCAGCAGGAGCCTGTCTTGGTGGGAATGAGGAGGCGTTTGCAGGTCATTTCAGCATGTTGTCCCAGTCAAATATTTGTCTAGTTAATAAATATATTGTTGTTTTTTTCAGTGAGGAAATGAGGAGACTGCAAAGGAAAATAATGAAAGGCCTTTCTTGTGCAGTCATGCTCTGCAAGAACCTGGATCAGGCCCTCTGCCTTCTCCTTGGCCCCCATGCTATAAGAAACCCTGCTGCGGATTTCACAACGGCATGATTGACAAGATTAGAAATTATCTCCCCCTCTCTCTATATATAAGGTTACTGCCGCTCCAGGCACAGTGTGAAATTCCCCTTGCCGGAGCTCATTAAATGGGTCAATGGACGCGTTCCAGCTTCTCTGCAGTTCACAAAGGGCTGAGTCCTGGCCACCCCACCAAACTCTGTCCCAGGCTGTTGACGAGTAAGTGCTTCCATATGGCTCACCTCAGCATCTCCAGAAAGATAACAGAGAGCTAATGGCTTGCAGATTCCATGGATGCTCGTCGTCAAATGTGCAGAGGAACCAGGGGCTTGGGGCTGTCTTCAATCACAGCTGACTGGGACAGAGGGGACCAGCAGGATAACTGCCAGCCTTCATCTCCCACAGACCTTCCCCTTGGGCTGAGGGGTACCAGGAAAGGGCAGCACGTTCACAAAGCCATGTCGTGAACTGGGGGCAGAGGGAAGAGCCCAAGCCCATGTACCAGGGGCTGGTGAGTGAGGTGGTACAGCTTTGAGCTTTCCTCACATCTTCACAGTTCCTGGGACAAGCAATGACACGCATCAAACAGGCACAAGGCCGTTTTCTTGTACTGGATGCACCCACGGGCCCTTCAGAAGCCTTCAGGCAAGAAAGCCACGGATGTGGTTTTGATGATGTGAAGATGGGAAAAATGCAGTGAAAGCATTTCTTCTGAGATATTTGTCCTTTTCCCCTTCTTTTTTCTTTTAATGGCACTTCAGTGAGGAGGTTGCTTCTCTGAATCATATTTACTGTGAGGAACAACTTACGAATTTCTCCCTGACGTCCATTCCTCCAAATCTGCCTGTATACCACACACTCATCCTGCAACTCACTGGCTGGCTGAGGGTATTGCCTGGTGTTTCTCCTCTCCCATAGCTGGGATGGCTCCTGTCACTTACCAGCTCAGGGAGCACTTCAAATTCACCCAAACAAGCCATTCAAAATGCTGCTCTTGAATATTTGAGTATAAGATTTATATTTAATGAGCATGTATGCTGGGGAAGTTTGAGCACTGGCATTATTCATGGGGAAGAGACACAATGGGGTCACACACACAGGTGAATTGAAGTGGTCCCCACGTCAGATCAAGTACTCATGGGACGTGTTTTTCTCTGCTCAGGCTGCTAAATCACCTCCCAGCACCTCCCCTCACCCTGTCCCCACATGTCCCTCTATACAGGGGGGTGTTCTGGGATACTTTGGGATACAGTGCTCTGTGATTGAAGAAGTTAGAAAATGACCAGATTTGGAAAGTAGGGTCTTGCTCGACTCTCCCATCACCTGCCAGACATCCAAGGCAGCTCTCATGATGCTGAAGATGGAGGTGCAGTCTCAGGCTGAAGGATGAGGTCCTTTACCCCCAAGGAGTGTCTGCGTGTGACAGAAGCAGGAATGCTCAGGGGTGATCACCCTGCTCATGGAGTGGTGATTGAACATTCCACTGGAGGAGCTGTGACCTGTGTGGGTTATGGTCTCTTAATTACTCAGCTCGACATTGTCGCCATCCAATTAGGTCCCATCAGTCCAGGGTACTTGTGTAACTAGGGACTAGTTAATGACCCTGCTCTCAGCTCCTGGGGGCAGCTTTCCTTGGGGTCCAGGAGTGTTGCATAGTGCCTGATGAGCTCCTGACATCACTTTGGAGGGGCTCTCTCCCCAGGACCGTGGTCCCCACCCTCATGTGAGGCCACAAGTGGGCTGCAAGCACAGCTCCACCTCTCCAGGGCTGATCTGAGCTGGCACTGTTTCAGCAAACATCACTCTGCGTTCCCTTTACAAGGGATGGAGGCAAAGCACAGTTCTGGGGAATCTCCTCTCACTCTGCGCCTCTCTTCAGCTGCAAAACAGGGGAATTCTAGTGTAGGATGCTCAGGCATTTCCAGCACGGGTCTCTTTTGAAGGGAAGGTTCTCCCCTGGGACCACCTTCCCACTCTAGAACTGCTCTCTAAGCTGCCCACGCCACTGTGGGAACCCCTCTTCCATGTGAGCCCCAAGTCTGGAGAAAGGGAACATGGTCCTGAGAGGGAAAAGGCGGCTGCTGGCAGGTCCTGCTGCCTGCAGGCAGCTCAGGTTCAGAGCTCTGCTTTCTTCCCTCCCTTCCTTCAATGAGGAGCTGGAAACCCCCATCCCTGTCTGCTTTACACGCTGAAGCTGGAATAAATGAAATTACCTTTAATTATTCTCATTACTTTCCTTGGGAATGCTGGAGTGAAAGGCAGCATTTAGCTGTGAGCTACAGCAGGACTCTGCCTTTCCTCCTGCCCTCCAGCCCACTGCCAGGAGAACCAGCCCCCCCGGCCCCTGTCACAAGGAGCGACTCTGTGCTCCAGCACCCTGGACACACACAGAGCCCGCTTCTCCACCCACAGAGGATGAAAGGAGGGGACAGGAGGGGATGAAGCAGGACAGAGAGGGGGGCAGGCATTGGGGGAGACCTGAGAGCAAGGGGGAGCAGGGGTCAGAAGCTGGGGCTCACAGGGGTCAGGGCTGGCAGCCAGGCAGTGATGACCTGACCATTCTCAGACCACCTCTAGGCTCAGGAGCATCGGGGGGGCAGTGGGGCAGTGCAGGAGGGGGGACACCCACTATTCCACCTTCCCCGCTGGTTGCAGCTCATCAGAGCCCAGGCAGGAGTGCGCCTGGGCACTTCCATTGTTCTGCATCCCCCTTTCACCACTTGTCTGCTCCATCCTGTGAGGTGCTGGGGGATATATCTTGCAGCTCCTGGTGCCCCACTGCCTGCAGTGGGACGATGCTTCCAGCCAGAGGGTGCTGCCTGAGCTCCCAGCCCCAGTGATGCTGGAGAAGAGCTGCCAATTATTCTCCCTGTTTAATGATTTCTGGACCTGCAGCTCCGTTACGTGCTGTCTGGCACCTTGCAGCAGGTGGTGGTTGGGATATTTATGTATACAGGTCAGGCAGGCTGTCTCTGGAGAGGCTTGTGAGGCTTCAGGCTGCTTTGCTTGTCCCCCCTCATGCCTGTCCAGGAAAAGGCTGGGAGCACAGCCATGGGGACTGGTGCTGGGTGCTTTCGCTGACTCCCCAGAGCAGACGCCACTCTATTTTCCCTTGTCCCTTCCCTTCCCAGCTCCTAGTGGTGGAGAAGGAGGATTTTCCTCTTCCCAGCAGCAGGGATGGAGAGAAAATCCGTATCTCCTGAGCTGTGGAGGAAAGAGCACCCACCCTTGCTCATGTCCAGCAAGGAAGAAAGAGCAAATAAAACACCAGTCTTGTGAGACCTCCCAAAATTGATCTTCCCTGGGCAGCAGCAGAACAGGAAGGGGATTGAGGGGTGGGGTGGGTGGAAGGAGCACTGTCCCAGATGGACACTGGGCCATTCTTCTGAAGAAGGTCTTGTTACCCTCCAAGGTCAGCCGTAAGTGACACTGAAACCACTGGTGCCTTTGGGAATGAGCATTGAGACACGTTCACTGTCAAATGGAATCTATTAAAAGGGATTAGATGCTTTTTTTCATCAATACCCCTGTGACACCATGATGGGTTGAAATTGCTGCAAAAACATCATTATTAAAAATGGGTCTATTAGTATTAGAATGGACAGAAGCTCCTCACTAATTTTAGCAGCAGCCACTGGAGCCAGTGCTGGGGGTGAAGCAGCAGAGGTGGCACCAGGAAGGGGCTATAGGAAATGCGGGTGAGGTGGGAGTAGAGCAGTGCTGGGGGCTGTGGCCCCTCTGCAGTGCCACTGATCACACCAGCACAGCCACAGCACGGGAAGCAAAGTGCTTGCTCAGAAATAGAGCAAACAAACACACCATCATCTTTGCTCCAAAGTGCATCCATCAGTGAGCAAGAGATGCTCTGGACACACACATGCACACATGCACCTTCCGAGATGATCTAGTTGAGAACATCATCAGGGACAGAAGGAGATAGCTCAAATATTTGGGGTCCATTACCTATAAAGAGTTTTTGGCAGAGGTTGCACTGATGGGTCCTGCCCATGGAGGAACTCATGGACCATTTCACTGCTGTGTTACAGCCATCCACTGTCTGTGCCCAGGGGCCCTGGAGAAAGTGACTGAGCGGGGTAGCACTGGGGGACACCAAATCAGCTGCTGGCTGCTTTTGCTTCACATCCCAGTGGGAGCTTACACTGAGCTGCTGCAGCATCCTGAGGCTTTGCCTGCATAGGGGACAGGATGTGCATGTCACTGTTGGGTGATGGAATTCATTGAAACCCCCATTGTCACAGGGACATGGTGTGCAGCCCCCATGAGGGGCAGGGGCAGCTCTGGGGTGATCTCTATGCTCCCATGGTCCCTTGCAGGGATAGCAGCTTCTGCAATTAGGGAAGTCCCTCTTTGGGGCCAGTTTATTTCTCTATGAGCACTCAGGCCAATCAACAGGGCTGGCTGGAATTGTTGACAGGTTGGGTTTTCTACTAAGAAATGCAGTTTTATTAAAATCAAAGTGTTCCCACAGAAGGAGCAGATTTGACAGTTTTTTGAGAGAAACGTATCTGAACAAATCACTTTAACTCTCCTGCTTTATTTTTCACAGAGGTAAAAATAACTCCTTGGATCTTTATGTGATATAAATTCCATACAATACAATTAATCTAATATTTATAATATAGCATCATGCATTGACTTTATCAACTGAAACATTTAGCTGTTGACAAAAGGATTCAAAAATTCTCTTTCATAATGCTGCTGGCTCTCTCAGCAGTGCAGATCCTGAGCACTGGATTTCTCATGCAATGCAGATTTGCTTTTGGGATCACCTGAGTATGAAATGCAGCCCCAGGGACAGTGGTGGGTGGTTTGGAGGAGAGCTGGAGGGGTTCAGCCCCAGAATGTCCAGCTAGGAGGGGTGGAGGGAGGAGGGGCAAGAGGACATGCTGCATGGCGCAGGGAAAGCTGAGCCCCCGGCACAGCCCCCCCTGCAGCCAGCCCTCTCAGTGATTGAACCTGAGTTTGTTTTCTCCTGGCCCTTCCCAGCCTGCTGCGAAGCACCAGATGGTATCTGATATCCAGCTCTAAATGTTAGCTTTGATAATCAGCTACATACCATTATTATAATTAAGCCTCATTTGTGTGCAGGCTTTCCTTCTTTATTTTCTCCCCTCTCCTCCCTCTTTTTACTTCTTCCCTTTCCCTCTCCCTTTGCCTTTCCTTTTCCCGTCTTCTTTCCCTTCCCCTTTCTCCCTTTCTCTTCCCCTTTCTTCCTCCTTTCTTACCATGGGACTCTGACCCTGACACAGGGTGAGGTGATGATCAGGGCTGTCCCTAATGAGGCTGCAGAGACAAGTCCTGCCCCTGCAGGCAGTGGCTGTCCAAGGGATGAATCCAATCTTCCCAGCCTGGCTGAGGCTCCAGTTCCTCCAAATGTCCCTGTGCAGCTTCCAACTGAGGAGCACTGGGGGTGTCACTCACTGCCCAGAGCACCCCGGCTCCTCCAGCAGCATCCGCGGCTGGTGGGGAGGAGGCTGCTGGTTCAGGGGTGCCCAGCCAGCTCAGTGTGCAGGCCCCTCCTAGCAGAAGGGCTCCAGGTTGTACTAAATTCATCCCCAGCTCTTGGAGATGAATTGCAGAGAATCCTCGTGGTGAAGAGAGACAGGGCCTCCCGCTGCTGGGGTCGCTTGTGAGCAGTGCTTGGACGGGGCTTACTCCTCCTAATTGGGCTGATTCTGGTAATTTGTGCCCGGCCATTTTGGAGTGTTGTTTGTTTGCATTTCCCCTGGCTCACTCATTTTGAGCACTAATTAGGTAATTTCCCACATAACTTGGCTGTCTCTCCCTGCTCCTACTCCCCGTGAGGACTGTCCAGCAGCACCCATTCTGTGTCCCTGGGGGTGCTGGGGGTTGATGTCCCATTCCCAGCTGCAGCCCCCATGCAGCCGGTGACCATGGTGCTTTTTGCCTGGGCAGTGGGATTCAGTTTGGAAAGCTCAAGGAACCATCAGTAAAGCTGTATTTGAAGTAAGGGGTGAAAGGGTTTTCCACAGTCTGTCTGCTCGCTACTCCTACTGCTCTGCTGTGCCCTCCCTGCTTATCCAAGCCTTGGCCTTCCAAAGAGAAACCCTCCCTGGGACTTTCCCTCCTTATCACTCTGCCTGGGATGATGCTCTCACAGCTCTGCTGTTAAAAGGACAGAAAAACCTCCTTCTGGGATCTAAGCTGTGCTTTGACTTCAGGCTTCTGATGTCTCAAAGCTTTTGCAAGAACCATCCTGCTCCCTTGAACCCCATCCACCCTGCTGGTGGGCACAGCTCACACCACCGGTGGAAAGGACACACTTCTTCTCAAAGACCACTTCTGACACATCAGTTGGAGACAGACAAGAAAGATAGCCCCATTGAAAACCCTCACCTGGGGCTGGCTGTTCTGTTTGCAACCCCAGAATACCCTCCAGAAAGCCCATAGCCCCTTACATGGGATGCCTGTCCCCAGCAGCATTTCCTGCTGGCTACGGATGTCCGCTGCCTGCCAGGCAGAGTGGTGTGGTGGCCTTGTGTATGGAGTTCATGGACTGGCACCAGAAGGGCCGGCACACCAGCATACCTCTCAGGCACAGCCACCTCGTAAAACAGGCTTTTTAATTAACCGTAGGAATAAAGCCGTGGACAGTTCGTAACCATGGTGATGCAGAGCCAATCCCAAAGGATCCCCAGCCAGCTGGAATATTTGCTGGATGGCAAAGCTTCAGACCAACGTTTAATGGTGTTCGACTCTATTCGGGGAAACAATTACATGCTCCATTTTCAATGTAGTCAGCTGAACAATAGATTAAATGAAGCAATTTAGACTGAGGCTTCTCTGCTGCTGCCTGGCCCATGGGGCTGCTCCTCTCCTGGGCTGGACCACTTCCTTTGGAGAGCAGCTGTGGGGAAATGCTGGTGCTGCCCATGGCAAGAGCTGCCCTGGTGTGTTGAGGAGAGGTCTTTGCAATGATTGTGGCCCCAGTGCATTCCTCCTGGGCTTCCTTGTTTGGCCTCGGCCCACCCTACTCTCATCTCTCTGGCCATACCACTGTTGGATGGTTGAAACGACCACAAAAGCTGCCATTGCTGCCTGCTTAACTTTGCAGACCTGTAGTATGAGAATTCCTTTGCTGATTTTCTCCCAGCTCACTGTCTCAGGCTCTGCAGAATGCTCTCTCCCTATGCTGATGGGGCCACACAGCCAGTACCAGCAAGGCTGATGCTCTGCTCCCCTCCCCACCCTGCCGCCTTCTATTGCTCTTCCTCCTCCATGGCACATGTGTCTCTGTTTCTCATCTCCCTTTTCTCAGAGCTCACTTCCTCAGCTCCGTGACCTCCTTTCTTGTTCAGGAATAGCCTGTTCCCGTGCTGATGTGTCATCACCATTGCACAGAAACCACTTCATGGAAAGGAGACACGCCATTTAGAGAAATACCTTTTAAGACATGCTGGGGTTTAATTAATTGCTGTCTTTATTTTACTAGTATAAAAAAATGCAGGTCTTTTAAATATTTTCTAAGATGACATCAGTGTCTTCAGTTTAGTTTGGATTGGATTATTATTATTATTTTAGCTATTCAAAGAATGTGAGGAGTAATGGAAGTTAGTGACTCCTGCCCTGCCACCACGCCTTGCTTAGGCTTGTTTTTCCTTTTCTCTCACCATAGCACATCCACTGGCACGACAACCAACTCCAACTTTCTATGTTACATCCTTTTTCTGCAAGTAATTGGCTTACTCTCTTGGTGGTTCATTTTATCAAGCCCAACCTGATACTCTTGACAGCCTCCTTCCTCTGCTGTGCGCTGCAAGGTTTATTAGTCCTCCCCTCTTCCTCAGCTTGCTGCGCCATCTCAGCCACTTCACCTCCGGTTTTGTAACCATGGATAAGTCTATCAGTTTAATGGACAAGCCTGCTCTTGCTCAATTACTCCATGAAAACACTTCTTGGATTCAGGACTGGTGTTTGCCTGGCAGTTGAAAAGCAGAGGGGCTTTTTTGGGTGCCCATCTCAAGTCTTTTTAAAGCCATCTGTCGGGAAGAATAGCATAGAAAGTTGATTGCTTTCTAAGTGCCATCAGGTTGGGCTCACAAAATCACTGGTTGTTCTTGAAAATGTAGTCTGTTATTCTTCTGCCAGTGACTCAACTAAGACTAAGCTCTAATGGAAGAGTTATTAGGTAGAGTTACTCAAACTAGGGTTACTCAACTAGATATTTATCCCCATTAGAAGAGCTCTTCGTCCTCACTCACCCTTTTCTGCCTCTTGTCAACGCGAACTCAAGGGCTTATTTCAGGTTCCAGCGTGTACCATCTTGAAGAGAAAGATTTGTCTCTAGGGCAAGAAGAACCCATCCAACAGCCACCTCCTCATCTTCCTCCTCTGACTCTCCCCTTTCTTCACCTGACTGTGGACCTCTGGCACCACCACATTCCCCTGCCTTGCAAAGGTCCTAAAAATGAAAGAAAAAAATCAGTGTTTACTGAAGTTTTGCAAATTGCTGCTGCTCCTTGGTCTGAGTTATGCCTGGGGACAGTGGCAGCAGAGGGGATGCAGGAGGGACCCCCAGCCCTCAGCATAGCCTGGTTCTGGTGAGCCCTTAAGTACAAGCACACCAAAACTGAGTTTGGCCTTTCTTTCTGTTCATGGAGTTCAGCAGAAGAAGGCAAAAGAGAAAGAAAGAGAGAAGAGCCAGGTTGTGCTTGAGAACACACTGTTTATTGATATTTTCCACAAGGCATCAGCAGTTCCTTAAAGAGGACAAAACCAGAGGGACTTTACAGAGAAATCCTTGTAGGGGCTCTGGTGGTATAATTAGTTTCTATATTTGACTGATGCTAAAGTTTATCTTTAAGTCTCCTGTATTTTTTAAATATGACATCAATGTCTTTGGCTTTGTTTTGATTGTCCTTAACTACCAGGTTTTTTGATTGTTTTCCTTTTAAACTATTAAAAAAACTTAGAATATTTACTCAGGGCATAAAAGTCCCCCCGAATTCTGATGTCTTTGGCAGAAAAATGGTGGTCCCATTTGTTTTGCATGTGATAAATACTCCTGTTGCCATGTTACTCCTACCACAAATTCAACAATTGTTTAATTTTCAGCTCAATTTTTAAAAACCTAAATGTTCTGAAGAGAGTTAATGTTATATTAATTTTTTAAACCTGCAAGGCAAACTGGCTTGTAACATAAATATTTTACCAACCATTTATAAATATCGTGGCTGCTAAAAAAACAGCAGAGATGGTCAAAAAGCCTCAGAGGCTTCATGCTTGGTTCAAGCGGTGCCGGCAGCAGTGTGGTCCAATAGGGTGAAGGGAGCTGGAGAGGGAGATGGTGATGGCAGCTCGGACCCACTGGAAGGTTTTCAGATCTGGAGGAGTTTTGTTCCAGTTTCTACCCAGCTGATCTGGTTTTCGGAGCTGAATGTGGGGAAAACTGTGTTGCAGCTGCTCCTGAGTGTGGGGAAATCTCCTCTCGGCTTGCTCCCATGCTGCTCCTGTCAGACCGTGGGCTGGATGATATAGGCACTGTTGGGATGGGCACGTTGCTTGGCACAGGAGACAGATGCACCATGTCTCATTTCCGCAGGGGCTGGTGCTCTGACCCCAGCCTAGGGACTGGACAAATTCTTCTCTGATTGATGCTGGATTCCTTTTTGGTCAGACCAGCAGTGCTGACAGCCCTCTGGGTAGTGGCAGCTCCCCTGCACCACACTCACCCCCGGACCTTCCAGTATGACCAGTGATGGGCTGGAGGGGATGCAGATGAACTGGGAATCTTGCACAAAATCAGATTCCTGATCTCTGTGTAGTTTTGAGACCAGCATTTTCAGCAGGAAAACCTACAGGTGACCAGGGCTTACCCTGTCCCTGGTGGGAACCTGAAGTGCTGGAGTCGGGAGAAAACCCAGGGAGGGAACATGACTTAGGAAAATTCACTTTCAAACAAGTGAAAACAGCATTAAACAAACATGTCACCTTTTGTAAGGGGGGATAATCCCTCCATTCAGATGTTAACTTTAAGGAGTTATAACAAGGTTTCAGCTCTTTTCTTTTCAGAGCAGGAACAGTAATTCCATAAGTACATCTTGGGAAGGTTTCCAAAGGGTTTGGAAGTGACAGTAATAAAACTGGACAGGTACCTTTGAGAGCAAGCACAGGATGTGACAGTCACTAGCCCACGCAGACCTGGCCATGCAACCATCCTGGGCATCAGTGATGGTCTTCTCTTGCTGTGGGAGCAGAGCAAAGGACAGATGCCACAGGGAGGAAGAATGATAATAGCAGAAAAGAAGAGGGGGTGGAATGGAATGGGATGGGTTAGGATGGGATGCTGCTTCTCCAGCAGGCTGACTTCTGGGTGGGCCTGTGGAAACGGAGGGAGGTATGGCATGTGTGGTGGTGGCAGAAGCACAGCAGAGGGAATGGGACAGATCTTTTGGAGTTTGACTAGCTGAATCAAAGAAGCCAAACCCCTGTCCCTGTCCCTCTGGCTGCTTTTCTTGAGCTGGAAGCCAAGCTGGCAATTTGCTCCCTTCTGAAACGACACAAGAGAGGCAGAGCTATTTCCTCTTCATGTTGGGTGATTTTAAGGAGGTTTGTGTGTTTTTCAGCTCACTTAGGCCTGGTGCCAGCCTGCAAGAGATCCCCACATTTCTGGGAACACATGAGAAAAGCAAACACAAGGAAATTTCCCTTTGCCCCATGGTCAGCAGGCTGGTTTTGCCCAGTGCCACTGTGGGCTACATGCAGGCAATTGAGGGTCAGTTTTGCTACAGGGTGCTGAGGGAATCACAACATCCTGCGCTCCCGCTGCCCTGCCTTGTCTGCCTGCCTGTGGGCCTGCCTGCCTGTGGGCCTGCCTGCAAGTTCACCCGCCTTCTATCCCCATGCTCCATCTTTAGGCATTTTATTGCATGTGTCACTCCCCGGGCTTGTCAGTGCAATGTCTTTGCCATTACTGGGTTCCCACAGACAACCCTCAGCAGCCCAAAATAGAAGAAAATGCGGTAGCCAGCCTGATTCCTGACAATGGGCTGCAGTGGAGCATCACCAGGAGGAAGATGTCAGCCAATGACGGGAAGTGCTAGGAAACACCACGAGTGTGGTCGAGGAGGGACAGTATCCAGGCATCCTGGGATGTAAACACCAAACACACACAGGGTTGCCAGAAGAGATGGGATGAAATGAAATACACAGGCTCGGTGCCAGGTTCCCGGTGGCACAGGGCGTTTGTGTTTAACAGAGTGTCTCAGAGGTCCAGGGATGCTTGGAGAGCTTGAGCGGGGGGCTGCGAAAAGTGCTTCAGGCATCCAGAACCCCCAGTCTTGCCGGGGGGGGGTCTCCACTGCTCCCTCCAACCTAAATGGTGAGTGCTGTGGGGAGGATCCCTGGAATGCTTCCTGCCAACATGCTGACGGCTCTCCAGGCTCCCTCTGAAATGTGGCAACCTGGGCAGAAGCAGGAGTTTTGCTTTCTGACAATAGCCAAGCACGGGCCAGCCCCCAGCACCCGGGGCGTTCTTCCACCCTGCTGTCCCCCAGACATGCTGGGACAGTGGGACATGAATCTAAGCCTGGATGTTTCCTCTCTGAGTCCTTTCTCCCCTCCCATCCCCCTGGCCTGTCTTGTCTGCTTCCGATGCTCCATGAGTATTAATAGAGTTACAACGTCTGACGTCTCAAAGGAATCCCCTGTTGAGTAAAAAGCTGCTCTGGGAGTTGGCAGCGAGGCTGGCACATCCTTACACAGTAGTAGAGCACTCCTGAGCTCCTTGGGCTGCTCCTGGCACAGAACCTGGGCTACACAGGGCTCCTGAATTTAAACCTAAATTATAGGGGGTACAGGGGTATACCGCATCCGTGCATTTAAGCATTTAATGAGGTTTTAAGACGGCCATTTTTACAACTTTAATGCACTTAGCACTAATTTGGGGAAGTTTAATGCAAAACACGTAAATGTTGGATGGGAGACAGCCGAGGTGTTTTACAGCCTCTGGGAATTACATGAAGTATGTGGGGCTCATTTCGACTTCTGTTATCACTCAGCACAAAAATACCTTTTCCTGGCCAGGTGCCATGGAGCTGTGGGCTGCGGCTGGCAGGAGTGATGTATTACAGTGTCACTCTCAGAGCGGTGACCATGGCCATATATAAACCCAAGACCCAGGCAAGGGCTCAAAGCCTTGTTAATACCTTTCCTAATCTGGCAGGATCAGATTTGCCCGATGCACTCGGAACAGCTCTGACCCACATCCTCTGGTTTGTGTGGTTGCCTTATTACATGTTGTGGGGAAAGTGGAGACATCTTTGGTGCAAAGCAAACACCCCACAGCGCTGGGTGGCTGGAACAGGGGAACCCACTGGGAAAACTGAGCAGGACGTGACAGACCAGGGACCAGCTGAGCCACCACAATGTCTCTGCCTATCCCTTCACATCTCTTCCATCTCTACAAGTCCATTCTTCTGCATCTCATGGTCCTAAGGATGGACATGGCGGTTTTCATTTTGTTTTTCAATTTTTCAAATTGCTGGCTCCTTTGCTGAAAGGATTTAGCCATGTGTTTGAGCTCAGCCTCACTCATTGGTTTCTGAAATCTTCCTCACTGTAATTGTCACAGCTTGAGCACCCTGAGAAACTGCACGGTAAAGCCAGTAGGAAAAGAGATGGCTTGAAAAAAGAGCTTTGAGAGTAAATGATGGATGCCTGGGGATGGATGCTGAGATGAGTCTGAACCAGACCATATCCTGAGAGCAGACAGCTTCCCCAGCACAGGGCTGGAACACTGTGGGTAGGGCTTGCAGAAGCAGCTCATGGCGTGGATTCTTCTCTGTCCTAGAGAAGGAGACGACCTTCATCCTTTCCTTCAGGCAGGAGGGATCACCATCTCCCATGTGTCCCCTACACGGTAGCAGCACAGCTCCTGGGTTCTGGTGGGCTGTGAAAACACCCCACATGGCTTGCCCTGAGCATGAGCATTTATCAGGATAAGTACTATGTATAATGAAGTGAGAAATTACACCCCCCAAAATTGGTTTCTCAGTCCTTTAATTTAGCAAAGGAGCCGTTTGTCCCCAGGACGAAAAGACTTTCCCTCTCCAGCTAATCCCAAGGAAGCTGTTATGGCTGTAGGAAGTTTTGTGTGCTCTTTGCTTCCCAGATTCGCTCATTATGAGTCAGAAAATCTCATCTTGTCCAACCTTGGCCTTCAGGTAACTATCTTGAATGGTGTCTACCAAGCAGGCACCAAACATTAACTAATCAGGTCGTGTCCACGAGGTCTGTAGTGCTACTTCCAGGACTCAGAGGATGAGCTAAGAGCCAAAGGTATTAAATGCCTAACCCAAGGCCAGCAGCAAAGCCAGCTGGGTCACTGATTCCCAATCCTGTGCCCACTCCAGGGAGGCATGGCAGCTCTCACTGCAAAGGGTGGGACAGCTCCAAGAATGAAGCAGCTTCAGCCACAACGTCAGATGGGCCTGGGAGCAGTCGGTGACTGCCCAGGGTCTCCAAAAGCCAGTGACTGAGGTTGGACCAGCCACAGAGGGACCGAGCTGGGAGCGCGAGAGGAGGCAAGGCAACGTCTGAGAAGTGATGGGGGAACAATGCTGGGAATGGGAAGGAACAAATGTATCGGAAGCAGTGAAGGAATGGCCTGTGGGCAGGAGCCTCCTGCCCCAAGTGGGACCCAGGCTGGTGGCTCTGCAGGCAGGGCTAGAGGGAACCAGAGCAACAGAGGTGACTGTGAGGAACTGAGGTGGGCTCTGGCATTGGGTGCTCAGTGTGGGCTGCTGTGGCTGAGATTAATTAACATCAGTGTGACTGCAGATGCCTCATTGCACCATCCCACACTGCACGGACTCTGATGCAATGGGTAGGCATGGCTGGATCCTCAGGAGTTCTGTGCTTTAGCCACCAGCTTGCAAGGGAAAGGGAGGTGGGATTGGTTGTCATGGCATGGGTTCAGTAGCCAACAACATCTCTGTGTCTCTGTGAGCTGTCACAGAAGGCGCCAGTCAGATCTCTGGGTATATGTGCTGCTCCTGCCATTGCAATAAGGTATTCCCACCTTTATTTTGCTCAAAGTCGAACCTGCTACTTTATCATAACAAGCCAAGGGGCATATCAGAACCACATCTCTGGCTTAGCAGTCATGATCTGTCATACCCATACAGCCTGGTTAATCTAGTTATCCTATAACCAAACTGCTTATCTATTCCTGGAGTGCAGCCAGGGAGTTCTGCTTCCTCAGCACACATCCCCAGGCAAGAGACGGGCTGTAGACTGTGCAGTGACCCCAGCAGCACAACTTGTCTCAGCGATCCTGACACTGATTCTTATCAAGCCACATCTCAGACACTCGTCCAAGCAGGGCAACTTCCCTGTTCCTGGGCAGCCCTGCCAAATTCCACCAAAGCAGCCAACCTCACTGTGCACAGTGGTCTGCTGCTCACCAGGACTGCTGTTTGAGCTCCCATCCTTGCCCCTCAGCTACAGAGGGTGTCCTGGCACATCCTGGCTTCTTCCCTGCAGGCAGCATTGGCTCCCTCTCCCACTGGAAGGAGAAGCATGCAGGGGTCTGGCCATGTCTTGTGCCTGGTACCTTGGACAAACTCTGGTGCTTTGTCCCCTGGTTATGCAGGCCAGTGTAAGGGCCACTTCTGTTCAGAGAAGATTTGAAGCCTATTTCACTGGGGCTACATTCTCCCTGTGGAATTCCCTTGCGGACCTGATAATCCTTCCTTTAATTCTTCGCTTTTCCTTCCTTCATCTCTTTTAATTACTTTAAAAGCACCCCAAAATTAAATTACACCAAAAAAATTGTGCTCCCAGGGGAGCCTCTAGAAGCCACACAGCTGCAGGAAATTCAGAAGCAACATAGACCACATCTCTGAGATGCTCCAGGGTCTTTGGCAGGAGGTGTCCATGAATCTCAGCATCCCTCCTCCATTTCCTTTACCTCTGGAGCATCTCATTTAAGTTCCTGGGCTGGGCTGGGCTGGGGAGGAGAGAGCTGAGCTGAGGATGCTTCCTGATTGGCTGCAGTACAGACATGAGGAGGTCAATTTGAGGAAGATCCCCTGCCTCCTGAGAGCTGGTGAAAGGAGAATACCATGGGGCTTCCTTCTCAGGACATGAGCTGGCACCATGGCAGACATGCTTTGCCCTTTGTGCCCCTGAGACCATGCTCACACAAGGACATGCACACACTGTGATATTTCCAGCACCTGCCTTGGCACCACAGAAGCAAATACCTCTCTTTCCCAGGAGCTGGCAAAGCTTTTTTGTTGGAGGGGAAGCAGTTGATGCCGAGCCTTGCCCTTCCTGCTCTGCTTCTGGCTGTGACTCACAGCTGCAGCAAGAGGCAGCAGGACAGGCTGCCAGGGCGAAGCCAGGGCGCCCAGGGGCTGGATGGACCTGCTGCACGGAGCAGGCACACACATGCATGCCCGTGCCGAGCCAGCCTGAGTACGTGTCCGCAGACAGGAATCAAGCAGAAATAAAGTTCAATGCAATACACCCCCGTGCACACAGATTGGCACCAGGAGCCCTGCAGCAACCCCAGTGTTGGTCCTTGTCTCCCTCCCCACTGTGTCTGCTCATGGGCTGTCGGGGTGATCACTGTTCCCTGTCTCATGCCAGCAAGTGGCAGCTTCCCCCTTGTCACTTGCTCTCTTTCAGAAAGACACCCATCAGTCACTGTCCTCTGGGAGTGGAGGGAACTACATGGATCTCAACCTCTCATGCTGTTGCTTCAGCACTGAGTCCCTGCTCCTTCCAGCTTGGCTGGGCTCCCTGCCATGGCCAGCACCATCCTGGCAGCAAGTAAAGGGACTTGGTGTGAAAAAAGGCCTGTAATACCCAAGGGAGACTCTTCAAGGGAAGGGCTGATGGGCAGGGCCAGTGGTGGGACACAGAGCTGGGACCCCCATGCAGCCAAGCTGTGTTGCTCTGCTCTGGGAGACAGATGCATCCTGCCCGCATCCTGCCTCTGTCCCCTTGGATGTGTAACCCCAAGGGTAGAGAGTTCCCCAGCCTGCCCCAGTGGCAGAAGAGAGCAATGACCTACATGTGGGGATGCACGCTGTGGGGCTGCACATGGTCTGTGCACCCTGTGGGGCTGGGGTCCCTACTCTGCCAGGTTTCCCTTTAGGAAGCCCACCCTGGCAGAGGGCAGGCAGGAGTCTGCCATGCAGACATGCACCTTGGTATTCCCTGTGACAAGTACAGACAGCCACACAGACAAATACACCCCTGGGGACCATAGTGGATGTCAGACATCTCTTTTTCACTGTGGCTGCACTGAATGTTTAAGCAGGCATCCCTCTGGTCCAGAGACCCTGCCGACTTGCTCCTGGCACCACAGACCCCAGATCTGTGGGTTTTGGTGGGGCAGAGTGAAGCCAGTAAAGCTCCAGTAAAGGCAGTACAATGGGCTTGGCTTCAAGGCCAGAGGGAAGAGGCTTGGGGACAGCCTGCTGTTCCATCTTGCTCTCAGCCCTGCTCTGCTCCAGTCTTCCCATGCCACCTGCATGTGAATGAAGGGAAAATAGGACATCAATTACTTTTGTCAGAAATGGAAATGGTTTTTGAGATGGGCTGTGAGGCTCCCAGGTGCCAGCCAGGACCACCTGTAAGAGCTGGTTAGTGCAGGAGGGCAAAATGCTAATTGAAAGGGTCCTGAGTTACAGCCCAGCTCACTGCTGGTCTGAGCTGCTTGCTGGGAAAGGAGCAAGTGTCTCACCACTGTGGCTGGAGGGGAAAGGCCACCCAATCGCCTCTGCAGGTCATCAAATTGCTTCCACCACAGCTGGTCACAGCTCCCCTGGGACCTGATGCCAAGATGGGGAGAGCCCCTTACCTGCTTGGCAGGAATCACTGTCATGGCACAGTGGCACATCCCATCTGAGAGCAGGGGTCAAAGCCAGCCCAAGAGGGACAGGGCAGTCTCAGGAGCAGGGACAGGGCTAAATAATACAATAAATGTAGGATGTGGCACTGCAGACCTCGACCCACATGTTGCTCAAACATGCATCAGGCCACAAGTCCCTCCTCAGCATCCCCACATCATGCTGGGCTGAAGCTGAGGTCCCCAGCAAAGCTGGCAACTCTTTGCTCATTCTCTGGGAAAAGAAGTTGCTCAAGTCCTGAAATTTTCCCTGAACATCAAATTTTAAAAATTGTCATCAAATAAATAAAGGAATTACCTTAAAAAAAATCCTTTTGGAAAGTCTGAAACTTTTTTTCGAAGCAGTCAGGGCATTTCTGTTTTGATTTTGATGTTTCAACTAACAGGGAAAAGGTTAAAAATGAAACCAAATTCCTGGACCTTGCAGTAGGTTTTCATAATTAATCACAAAACACATTGATGAAATATAAGTTTCCACGAAGTCATTCCCACATGTGGAATCAGTGTTTCCTGACAAAAGGTTTCCATCGGAAAGTTTTTGATCACCTCTCAAAAATGCCCATGCTCCCCAGAGGTGAACATGCCCACACTGCCCATGCTCATCCCCCAAGCCCAGGCAGCACCAACCATCCTCATGGGGTGCAGCCCCCGGCTGCTCTTCTCACCCCAGCTCGGTGCAGTGGGCTGGGATGGGCACCTCACGGGCAAGTCTGGCCTCCTCGGGCCACGTTTGCACAAGCTGGGGCAGGAGTCTGGCTGCTCTGCTCTGTGGGCAGCAGCCGACGCTGGCTGAAGGCAGGATGTCAGAACGGATGAGCTCTCCTTGCTCCATGGGGGCACCTTCAGGCAGATGCTCATCACCTCCCTGCAGGAGTGCCCTGTGCACCCGGGATGCCGCAGAGATGGGGGCAACGGGTGGCAATGGGACATCCACCGCTTCATAACTCAGCAGGCACTGGAAGCCTCATTCCTTGCTGGTGTTTTGGACAGGAGAAAGGATCAGCTTGACGTTAGCCAAGGAGATGGGCTGACCACGCTCTCCAAAGACAGGGGTGGGTGGCTGTGCCCTACACCGGTTCTGATCCTCATCTTGCTTCTCAGATGATAAGGTTGGAGGCAGCTTCACATACAGTACAGAAGTGGTGTGGGTCCATTGTGCATCACATCCAGGCAGAGGGAGCTGCTCTGTGATGTGCCCCAAATGCATTATGTTCCTCCTCAGCAGCCAGCGAAGGGCTGTGGCTACCATAGCCGGGCTTCAAGTCTAAGTTTTTTGTTTTCACGGGATGGGAAAAGGATGTGAGTTAATGTAGGGTTGTGGGGTATCTCCATAGCTATTTCCAGCAGAGCTGTGCCAAGTGCACCTCTTGAGTTAACGAAAGCTCTTGCTAACTTCTAATGTCTTGGATACAAAGCACACTGAAGACTGCAGTGGCATTTCCAAGAGGCAGAGCTGAGACTGGGCCCTGTAAGCCCTTCTGCTGAAAGGGCTTTTTTCTGGGACTGGGAAGGACGACCTTGTAATTAAGTGACTGGATATCTCTGAGACATTTTGGGAGGGCAGTGTGTGCTGCTTGGGAGAAGCTTCATCCAGAGCTGGTTGCCTCTGTCTGGTCTGCACCAGACTCTCTGCAGCCCCCAGAGAATCAGCACTGGGAAACAGTCCCCCTCCGGCCCACTCCCCTCCAGCCTCTGTTGGGATGAGTTCAGTGTTTCCTGGAACAGATGTCCCAACATTTCCTTTCCATTTAATGACTTTTCAGCCTCTTTACCTGGACCATTACCATGACTGGGTTTGGGATGGCTTTTGAAATTACATGCTCCAATAGAGGGATGCAGCAGTGAAAGCCAGAGGTTTGACTCACTGTGCTGGGTTCAGACTGCTGAGGGGACCTGGGAGGATCTTGGGTGACCCTGATGGGTGAGCTGAGTGGAGCAGAACATGTAACAACAGACGGATGTGTTCTGTGCAAGCCTCCACCGAGGTGCTTTGGGAAGGAAGCTTCTGAGGCAGTGGTGGACTTGGCCTGGATGTCCAGCATCCTGTGTTCCACTTTGGGCCCTGCCCAGAGTCCTGCAGAGACCCCAAAGCCCCATGACAGCTTCCTGGGCCACTCAGTGTTGACAGCGGCTGAAGGTTTGGCAGCACTGGCACAGAGAGTCAGGGCATCTCACCTCTGGTGATTAATTATCCCCTGAGCCTGCTGACTCCTTCACCTCCAGCCATAATTCAAAGTCTCTTAAAAAATCTGTGTTTTTCTTCTCCCTGTACCTTTTAATTGGTTACACATGTCCCCAGGACAATATTTTTTTGTGGTGCATTTAGAAAATTAAAAGAAAATGGTGATCAGACTTCCTCATTACCTGCTGCTCATTGTTCTGAGCTGCTGCTGGGTGTTTGTCCCCTTGGTCACAGGGAGACAGGGGCCCTGCGAGGATACCATACCCAGCAATGTCTCTACAGAACAGTCTGCTGTGGGTGGAGAGAACCCCGATTTCTGCCCTCGCTGCTGGAGCTGTGTGTCCTCTGAAAGGCTCAGAGAGGTGAGAGGGGCTCTCCGGCACAAAGAGCGGTTTCTGGAGGGCTGGTGTGATGCTCAACAGCTGCCTGCACCCTGATGCCGGCATCCCAGTGCCTGCATCCCGCTGCCCACATACCACTGCCCACATCCTGCTGCCTGCACTCTGCTGCAAGCATCCCACTGCCTGCACCTCATCCCACTGCCTGCACCCCATTGCTTGCACCCCTCTGCCCACATCCCACTGCCCTCACAGTGTTGTCAGGGCAACGGCAGGTAACACTGCCCAAGGAGCATTTGCACAACCTTCCTCATCAACACTGTGCCTTTGGAAAGAAAAGAAGACAAAAAAGACCCCTAACCTAGAAGAAACAAAGACAGAAGCCATATGGTCCTATCCTATTCTTGTGTACAGCACCAGCATTTTCTCCTGCTGCTGTGCACAGCAGCAGGATCTGACCCTGCTCCTTGTGCAAATGAGGGTTTTGGGCTCCCCTGTGTAAGTCCTTATGGATTTAGTGGGTTTTCCAAGGTGGGAAAATATAGTGCTTCTTCTCAGCTCAAATTGACCCTGGGTGAGTTCCAAATTCAGCCTTCACCTCTGCTGCATCTGTATCTGCCTTTACCCCACAGCCCATCACCTGCGCAGCAGATTGGGGATGTACATGGTGGCAAGGGGACTGCAAGACTTGGCCCTCACACTGCTGAAGCATGCAGCCGTGACGGTCCCCACTGGCTTCTCCTGGCACTTGTGTTTCCATATGCCCCATTGGAAATTCCTCCTGCCTTGGCCATCCTCCTGGGTCTCCAGGAGGGACTGTGTGCTCCCACTGTCTTCAATTGCACCCTATCCCTTGGCACCAGCTGTGGTTTGCATTCCCTGAGGAAGGCAAATACCTGCTGGCAGCCATCCTGGCTGCCCCATCGGCCCCAAATCACCCTTACTCCGTAGAAACCAGGTGACGGAGACCCTCTACCATGAGGGCCCATGCCTGCTCCCCTGATCCTGGCCAGTGCATTTGGACTCAGTCCAGGCTCTGCTCATTCAGGATATGCTGCTCTTTGCCAATGCTTAGAACACTTCAGTTTCCATCCAAAGCCAGAAGACAAAATACAAACACAGGGGAAAGCGTAGACTGCCTCACACTGTGCGGCAGTCATGAATTCATGGCACACTGTGCGGGTGCCATGAATTCATCCAAAGCAAAATCCCTGTTTGCAGCTTTCCTTGCAGATCACAGATACAGGAATTCAGCCTGTCGGGATGAGGGTTTGCACAGTCTCTGCAGGGAAATATTTGCTTTAAAGGAGTTTGGTTAAAGACCCCCAGCCCAGGTCTCTCTCTCCCCACTGCCACCAACATGACCAGCCTGTGCCAAGTGCATGCTGCACACTGCTGCTGGCATGTGGCATGGGGGACAAGGGGACAAGTGGCCAGCCTGCTGCATGGCCCCCATTGTACACCTCGCTCATCAGAAACCTCTGCAATGTGCTGGGGCTTGCAGGCTGTGCCAGGCTTTCCCCAGCCCCACAGCCCTGGGGTGATGGGACCCCACTGCCCTGTGCAAAGCACACTGCACTACTGCTGCAACCCTCACCAGCTCCTAGCCTGGTGATGGGTTGTGGTGGGTGGTGTTTCAGAGGTAGAGCTCATGACTGTATCTGCCACACTGAGGCAATCCCAAAGCCGTGCCTGCTTGGGCACCCTGCCTGGAAAGCCACCGAGGGATGAGCCTGTCCTGGCTTCAGCTGGAATAGAGTTATTTTTTTTCCTAGTACTCCTAGAGTGCTATGGTTTGACTTTAGTCTGAGAACAATGCTGATTAACACACCAATGTTTTAGTTGTTGCTAAGTAGCACTTACACTGATCAAAGACTTTTCAGTCTCTAATGACAATGAAAAGGGGCACAAAGAGCCAGGAGGAAGCAGAGACAGGACACCTGACCCAAACTAACCAAAGGGGTATTCCATGCCACAGCACATCATGCCCAGTATAGAAACTGGGGGGTGTCACCCGGAAGGGCAGATCACTGCTCGGATGAGGCCACATATCGGTCAGCAGGTAACAAGCAATTGTAATAACCATCAGTTATTGTTTCCTTTTCCCTACTAGTTTTATATTCTCTCCCCTTGATATTTCCCTTATCATCGTCATCATTATTACTACTATTTTATTACATTATATTGTACTTTAGTTATTAAACTGTTCTTATCTCAACCCACTGGTTTTACATTCCTTTGATTTTCCTCTCCATCCTGCATGGGTAGAGCATAGAAGGGGGTGAGTGTGGTACTGAGTTACTGGCTGGGTTTAAACCACAACAGAGCCCTGCCATGCCCGCTGCCCAGCCTGCTCAGGGGAAGGCTGGCTGCATGAAACCATTCCTTGTTGAATCCCACCAGCCCCATGTGCTGCTGAGCTCCAGCGGAGCAAGGCTGGGTGCTCTCCACAAAACCCCTCTGCACCCTTCACCAGCCTGCAGCTGGAGAGAGGAAAAAAAAGGAGGAGGGAGAGAAAGGCCCCCATGAAATGGAGATTTATGGTCACCAGTGACAAGTGCAAAAGACTTGCAGAGACCTCCAGGTTTTATGAGCAATGGTTTAGAGTTGACTGGCTGCTTAAATAAGTCTCTGCTAATCCCCAGCACAGTGCATCCAGCTCAAATTGGAAAAGAAAAAGGTTTAGTGGAAAGACAGGGGGAAAATGGGAGCATAAACCATATTTTACATCATGTCAGAGGAATATGTAGTTCATAACTATATTATGTTAAACAAGCACTACAGGCAGTCAGAAAAGGGGGGTATGGGGATGTGGCGGATGAAGCAGAGGAGCTTCTCTTTGAGCAGAAAAGGTGTGTTTTAATCCAGTGCACACAGCTGAGAGCAGTGTTTCTGCTCCTCTCCAGAGAGATGCTGGCACTGGGACCATCACATACGGCCATGCCAGGGAAGGGGACAGCCAATGCCACCATATCTGTGTCAAGTAGTGATCTACAGAGCCATAGGATCATCTTCATTTTTACCTTCCTGTATGACTGCTCTTCTTGCCCAGCAAAGGAATCAGGGCTTGCCGGAGCCAGATCCCTTCTTGCTGGGCTACGTGTGTCTGCCCCAGCTCCTCCTGCTCTCTCACAAGTGGGCACATGGGACACAGCACCCTGGGGGGCCCCGGACATCCTACCACGCAGCCCCAAGCAAGCGCAGGCAGGTCGTTGTGCTGGAGTACGTGCTCCCCTCAGGAGCAGCCTGCAGCAGCCCCACAACAGCCCACTCAGCTCACACCTCACCTGCCCTGGGAGGAAATTCAAACCCTCCCCAGCCCAGCTGGGGCACAAGGCTTGGCAGTAGCAGCAGCAGGTTTGCTGCAGGGGCCTTCAGGAAGCTGGGTTTCCTGGAAAAAGGAGCTTCCTTCTTTGTCCTCTTCTCCATTAGCACTGCTGAATGAAGATAGGATGTGTTTAGGGCTCTGGTGAGAAGAGCAGCCATAGGTAAGGCTGTGCCTTTCAAGGGATGTTGGAGCTTGGCGCGAATCAGCTTCGTGGGGAAACCTTCCCCTCCCAGGGCTGCTCTGCCCTCTCCCCTCCAGGTGCTTGCTGCTCTGGTGTCATCACCCCCTTTCTGGCAGCACTGCATGAAGCACGATTACTATACTCTTCCCTCACTGTCTCTAGCAGTGATCAGCCAACTGCTTCCATCCACATTGCTGGCTCTGACCTTTCTCATCCCTTCAGCCACCAACCAGCCCTGAGGTCATCACGAATGTGCAAACCAAGAAGTGACCAGTGCTGAGGCCATCGCTGGTGGGCAGAGGGAGGAGTGCGATGCAGGATGACCAGGGCCGTGCACTGTCCCGCCAATGTCTTCTTGCAGTGTAGCACAAGGGGTGTATTTTCTCTGTCCCACTGCTCAGCCCAGATGCACAGCTGCCAGCAGCAGCAGGGTGTGGGGGGGTCAGATGAGTCAGTGCCCCTGCAGACAGACCTGTGTTGTGCCGGGTGGCTTCCTGTCTTGAGAAATGCTTGCTTCCATTCACCGAGGTCTCTCGCCTGGCTCTTGCACAGCAGCTGGAGGCTACCAGGAAATTTATTAGACTTGTAAAACTTCAGGTCTCAAATGTAATTGTCTCCTTCTCCCCCAGATCCCTTAAGGGAAGCTCTTTGATTTAAGCCCCAATTCCAAAGGGAGCCAGCGAGTCAGTACTTGATGCTCAAAGTCAAATGAGCAATTTGTGTGAGGGCCAAAGGATAATTACAGCCCCCATTGTTCAGAGGTCGGGAGCCTGGGGAGCAGTTCCTGTCCTCATAGAGGTGTACCCCTTGCTTGAGGACACAGTCCCATCTCACCCAATTGGGACTGGGACATAGCTTAGGAGATCCCAGTTCACCGTGGCAGCAGGCAAGGACAGAAATGTAGTGCTTATTCTCTACACAAGCATCGCCTTGCAGGTGAAGAAAAAGTCCATGTTTTTCTTCAGTGGGCTTTGCTTGCACGGCTGTGAGCCCCAGAATTTGCAGAGGAGAAACTACTGTAATGGGATTGAAGTTGTGTTAATCTCTTAAGGACTTCCAGCTGAGCAGGGTTTTGCTCAGCCATACAAAGCAGAACCTGCTGAGTGAGATATGGAGAAGTAGCCAAGTACTGTGAGGTTGGATGGGAAGAGAAGGTGGCTCAGAAACTAAGGGGCTGAGGGCTTGTATCAGGCAAATAAGCCAGCTGCTCACAGAGAGAATCACAGGGTAAAAGTGAGAAAACTCATGGGCTGTGATAAAGAGTTTGATAGGGTAAAGCAAAAGCTGTGCATGCAAGCAAGGCAAACCAAGGAGTTCATTCACCACTTCCCATTGCAGGCAGGTGTTCAGCCATCCCCAGGAAAGCAAGGCTTCATCACACGTAACAGTGACTTGGGAAGACAAGTACAGTCACTCAAATGTCCTTCATTCCTCCTTCCCCAGCTTTATATGTTGAGCATGATGCCATCTGGTATAGAATATCCCTTTGGTCAGTTGGGGACAGCTGTCCCATCTGCGTCCCTTCCCAAAATCTTGTGCATCCCCAGCCTACTCATTGGTGGGGTGAGAGGCAGAAAAGGCCTTGACGCTGTGTAAGAACTGCTCAGCAATAACAAACATCCTTGTGTGATCAACACTGTTCCCAGCACAAATCCAAAACATCACCCCATACCAGCTGCTATGAAGAGCATTAACTCTATCCCAGCCAAACCCAGCACAGCTTGTTTCTTCCTTTCTGCAGGGAGATGAGGAAGTCAGGACCTGCAGGTGGGCTGAGGACATTTCCCTTGCAGAAAATTAATGATTTTGGAAGAGAGCTCTTCCTGGGACTGATGTTCTACCCATCATGATGGAGGAGCTTCAGGGATTGGCTGGGAGGGGCCAGAGAGAGGATGAGCTGCTACCAGGATATCTCGTGGGTTATAGGGGAAGAGGACAGGACTTGACAGGCAGGCTGTAATGCCAGTGCTCTGTGTCACTGGCCCATCACCAGCTCTATCAGCTGTGACCACTGGGGCTTTGTTGCCTAAAGCAGCTTCATTACAGCAAATTATAAACTCGAGTAGATTTTTCAGCTCTGCTTGTGGCCTGCCTTGCACTAGCAATCATGCTTCCCTCAGCAGTCTCTTTCTTCCTCCTTTTATTCTCTGTTTAAAGATGAGCTTTGCTTTACTGCTCAACAATCAAACTTTGCATGAGCAGCACCGGCCACAGCAGAGCTGCCAGGCTGAGCATGTTCCTTCCGTGCACGCAGGGGGGTTCTTCACCCATCCCTGTTCCAGTCTGTGAGTGCTCAGTCCCAGGGAGGGTAGGGAGTGATGTTACAGGGGTTCCGCAGGGCAGGGGCCAGCTCTGTAGAGCATCCAGCCTTCTCCCCTCTGGGTCTTGCATGCTCTGGGTGCTTGCTCTGTAGCATACTGGCACACCCACGACAACAGCTGTGCTCAAGGAGAGGCTGGAGGATGGGTGCCAAATGGGGATGTTGAGTGTGGAGGCCTGGGGAATGGGGTTGCTGCTCCTGACGGTTCTGAGCGAGCCAGACCAAGGAAGGATCCCATGTGGTATGCACATCCAAAACCCAAAGTTGCAACCTTCCCTGATTTCTGGCTTCCTGATACTCGCAAGCTGCTCACAGGCAATTTGCAAATAAGAAAGGAAGTTTAAATTCGCTCACCAGAAATAGCTTATTTCTGGGATTGCGAGTTGTCTGGGAGCTGCTCAAAATTTTGTCATTTGCAGCTGAGAGAAGGAAAAATTAAAGAAATAAAAGAGAAATTAGAAAATGCAAAATCCAATGACGGCAGAAAGCAGAACCCTAGCTGGAGCCCAGAGCCATGTATTTGAGCAGGTGCCCAGGAGATGCTCTGAGCCATTCAATGCACTTCTGAGGTGCGGTTCCCAAGCAATGTGCCATGGAGGGGACTCACAACAGCCCTCTCCTGGAAAGCTGTACCATGACCATCCACCACAGTGCACTCTGCTGTGCCTCCCATTAACAGAAATAAATGGATACAGTGCAGAGGGTGGATCAGGGTAGATTTATGGGCAGGGATTAAAAGAACTAAATTTACATAGTTTGGTACAGAGACATTTAAAGGAAAGGGCATGTGTGGATAGGGAGGGAATGAAAAGTATAATAACAGTCTATAAATATTTGAAGGTGTAGGCACCAAGAAGCAGATTGATTTATTCATGGCAGTGTAAATGGGATGCAGCTAAGGAAGAAGGAGAGACATGGTGGGGAGAAGCTCTAGACCATTCCCTGCAGAAGGAGCAAGGACCCCATCGCCTGGGCTCTCTAATCAGAGAAGATACCAAGTAGGCAAGGGAACACTTGCTGCCCAGGTTTTGGCCCAAGCAGCATCTGGTGCTCTGCTTCTCTGCTGTTACGTCTGCAGACATTGCCTGCAGAGATGGCCTGGGCCCTGTGGACCCTATCAAACTCAGCACCATGAGACTATTCCATTTCGTTTCTTCCCTAATGGAGCTCAGACAGCGCCTGCACTGCTGCTCCTCCTCCTCCTCCTCCTCCTCCCTCCTGCCCCTCGTGGTGCCAAGCTGTTCATGTGTAAGGCGAACATCTTGGGCAGGATGCAGGCTCCAAGTCCTGCCCAGTTTCGCAGTGCTCCCCCCCGCCTT
The DNA here is from genome assembly GCA_025447955.1 of Psilopsiagon aurifrons. Taxonomy (NCBI): domain Eukaryota; kingdom Metazoa; phylum Chordata; class Aves; order Psittaciformes; family Psittacidae; genus Psilopsiagon; species Psilopsiagon aurifrons. The sequence goes on from JAOEHY010040959.1 coordinate 31,114, forward strand.
ATCCCACCACAGTGTCACGTTCTCCTGCCTGAGCATGCCACGCTGGGTGGCAGAGCCTGGCTGGCATCGCTGCCGCCGCGCTCAGTGCGAACACGACAGATGGGAGAGAGGAAGGCTCGCTCTGCCTGTGCCAGGGTGAAAATGGCTCAGCTGCAAATGAATATTTCCAGAAACCTCTTCTTCTTCGGTTTATAATTATGAGCAGATTTTCTTGTGGATAAAAGGGAGGCTGGTTTCAAAAAAGAAATGACCCTGTGTGGGAAGAACTGATTCTTCTTGGAAAAAATACGGTGCCTTGAGCATGGTTAACTCTTCTGCTTCCTCCAGGCAGGAACAGATTCGCTGCATCCAAATTCCTGTCAGCCAGGTCCAAGCCTGAGGCTTGGCACCGGCCGCTTCCCAGTGCAGGAACTGGAGTCTGTTTTAAAACAAGTTCCTCTTCGCAGGCTGTGCATGTAGGGGACTGCAGTCCTGCAGGGAAGCCTCACTTTGGAGGCTCCTGGAGCAGGCAGGGCTCCACACACAAAAGTCTCTGGCATCATGACCAGGAGGCTCTAGTGGGGGTGTGAGACTGTGGCATTGCCTGTCTGGCGCTGGCCATGGGTGTCCCTGCTCCGCATAAGGGACAAAACTGCCCCCCATGGCTAACGGTGATGCCCACTGGGGCTATTTGATGGGGAATTTCTGTTTGTAGACCACTATGAATAGGATTTGGTGTATTTAAACCTGAACTGTTGTTCTCTGGAGGGCTGCTGGTGCTGCTTGCCACTGCCCCATGGCTGAGCACTCTGCTCCATCCCGCGTGTGTGTGCCTCTGCCCAGAGACAGCCACTCTCACCCTGTAGATGAGCCAAGGGATGTCTGTGGCCGCATCCCATCCCATCCCTGTGCACCACTCTTGTACATTACTACGTTAGCAGTGTACGAGTCAGGAGGGCTGGCAGACAGGATTCCCTTCCCTGTACTGAAATTATCTTTGATATGTCAGAAATTGCACGGAAAATTTGTGAACAGACGTGAAAGGCGAAGGGGTCCTTGGAAGTTTTCCCCAGTGTGAGAGAAGCTCTTGAAGTTTATTCATATAACAGCCATCTTATTAAAGAGCTTCTCAGAGAACTTTGAACAGCTTTCTATATGGAAACAAATCTGCCTCTATAGCAGCAGTTTTCTGTGTTTCTTTTGATAACGATAATGATCTTACATTTCTGTACAGCCTTTCATCTTGCCGGATCTTAATGAGCTTTACAGACAAATGTGCAAGCTCTACGCAAAGATCAATTCGCCCAACAATGCCAGGCAGCGGCTGCTGGGGTGGATGTGGCAGGTGTCTGTGCAGCCCGCTGCAAGAGCAGGGAAGGGAGAGATCGGGTTTTGTTGTGATTTTTCGTTATTTATTGAAAATGCAGGCAGCATTTTACAGAAGCGGAATTTGGCAGGCTAGGATTTGGCTGGGACAACAAAGTTGTCTCTCTGTCTTTCCTTTTGGAGCTGTTCCTCCCCTCAATACATATTTCACCCTTCTCCGTGCCAGCGAAGGGATTGCTTCCCAGTGGCTGAAACTCCTGCCTGGCGTGGAGGCGGACAGCTTCAGCTCTCCGCTAAATGTTTCATGTGTTTTATAGGAAGGGTGAGGATGCCAAGAAGAGAGAGCCATGCCAGGATAGCCAATGGCCTGAGCCTGTGGTACTCAGCTGAGCAGAGAGGCTTGGATGGAGGCAGTGCATCTGCCACAGCTGCCCGTGGGTTGTGCTCCCCACTTGTTCTCACTATTTCTCGCCAATGCCCCAAAGGATGCTGTGGGTCGGGATCTGGTCCCTCACCTGCAGCTTTTGTCCTAGTAGGGTATTTCTAGCAACTGTTGTGTTCAAGGGTAGAGGCATCACCTTGAAAGCAAGGCTCTGTGTCCCTGGAGTCTCATCTGTTCCCAATCCATCAGGCCAAATTTAGCATTGCCATGAGGAGCAACAGTCCGCAAGAGAGCACATCCCCATCCATCTAGGGCAACATTTTTTTCCTTCCCACAGTAACAAGCTGAGGAATCAACCTTAAGTGCAGAGGAAAAGGCAGGAGCTGGGAGCATCCTAAATGCTCCAGGTTTCATTTTTGAGCCAATATCCTGACTGATCATCACAGGCCAAGGAGAAAGCTCCTGCTGCTATTGCTCAGATGTCCCTGGAGCCTTCTGCCTCCTGCGGACCTGCTGCCTCCTGCTCTGCCCCATTGATGGGGCTGGCCCTCCCCTCCTGTTTAAGCATCTTTCACTATGAAATTGGCTGCTCCCCCTCCCAGAGCAGCTGCCCAGGCAGGGCAGTGTCAGTGTGACACAGCCACTATGCCTCCTGGGAATGTGCCACCTTGGTCAGATTGTGCCCCTTATTTGGTCCTTTGGTTCACAAATTCTTTCAATCCTTTGGGGTTTCTGTGGAAGCAAATTCCTTTTCTCTTCTCTGTTTCTCTTCCCCTCGAGCTGACCCCTCCTGAGGGCCCTTTTATCCTTCTGTATCTCCATTTCCACCTCTTTTTGACTGTGGTTGGGTTAACTCTTCATTTTCTGTTTGCAGTTCATAGAAATTATGATGGCTCAGAACGTTAAAAGCAAATGCCCCATACTCTGGTTGCTGCCTCAGAGAAATAACTGATCTTAAATAGTGCCATGTCTCTGCTGGGCCAGCTGCTGCAGGGTGCCCACAAGAGGTGGACATGGGATGTCCCAGCTCAGATGTTTTGCCCTCTTGTTCACTCCTGAGGGTTCAGCATACTGTGAAGCAGATGAATGGGTCTGAGTTTAGAAACAGCAAGATATGTGCTGTGCATGGTGGCAGCCCCTCAAAGCAGTGAGAGGATAGAGGTGCTCTGGGGGTTCTTCAGCACTGCTGCTCAAGATGAGTCCTGCACCCCTGTTCAATCTTTGGCAATGTAGAGCTGAACACAATATGGAGGCATCACAGCTGCGGATGCATGGCTTCCTTGCTCTCACCCGCACCTCACCTGCTGGCTGGCACGGCATCACGTGTATCCTTTGCCTCTCCTCTCCCCGGGACAGCAATGCTGGCACTGCACCATTTCTCATATTTATGGCAGTAAAGCTGTAATCTCCCTCGATCCTCAGAAACCTCCAGGAGAGATTGATGGAAGTACAGGTCAGCCATTAGTGACCGCTGCATAAATCACCCTTATTAACCAAGCTCCCTTGGCAAGGCGTGCTGATATATGGACCCGCAAAATCTGTGAAGCATTAAGAAATCATGACTGCATACGTGGGACAGCTGAGAATCCCTGCTGCGTGAACACCTTATCTGGACAAGGACAGGCTGGATTCTCCTCCTGGCCCTTCTTTTTGTTGTCTGCAAAACCACTTGGTATTTTTTAATCAGTCCCAGACTATGCTTTGGGCTGGCTACTGAGATGATGAACAGCAGCAAAGGGGAACCCAGCCAGGGCAGGGGCTCCCAAAGAGAGGAAGTGCCCTGAGCCCAAGCAGACATCCCTCTGAGGAGTTAAAGGTGTCAGAGTATCCTGTCATGGGAGCATTTCTCAGAGCAGAAGCTGTGGGCAGTCTCTGCCTTTCAGTCCTGTCTGCTCATCTGGAAGCCTAAACCAGCAAATGGTACCAATCCCTGGTGTACCTGGTCATGTGTACAGGCTGCTGCCATCCCATGGTTTGATTTCAGACTGAGTACATGCAGGTCTTGCTGTGCGAAGGAGGTTGAGACTGACACTCGATGTAGCACATGGATGATGGTGAAGGGCTTTTTGACACTGCAGCAGTCCTGCTACCTGGTGTGTGAGAGGGCTTGAACACAGTGGGCAGAATCCAGCTTTTCATGAAGCCAGTGAGGGAAGGGCTGTGGAGATGGCAGTGGAAGAGGATGCTTTGTGGCCAATGAGGACAGAAAAGCCTGTGGGGAGATGAGCTAAATGCTCTCTGTGGACATTTGCTCTGATAGAAATTCATCAGTCAATGCTGATCAGCAGTAAAGAGCATGAACACTGCTGTCCTGAATGCTTATTTATGGTGGGAATCCTGGAGTGGTTATCCCGAGAGTGTCTGTGGATTTGGGAAACATTCACTCCAAGACTGTCAGGTTCATATGGCTATTCATATGGCATTTAGTGTCACTGCTACGGGAAGAGGTGCCATGGCCATAGAGCTTCTGTGGATTCCCTGTGTTTGCAGCCACTGACTCACTCCGAATAATGGGCAATGGCATAAAATCAGTCTGCAGACAACTTAGGCACAGCCAAGAGCCTTATATTCACAGGGTGATCTGTCTGCTGCACTGTACATATCTGGGAGAGTATGTGTAGCAGTTTCAGTTGTGATGCCTTTCTAGAGCCTTACTCAGGCAAATCTCCTGTGGAGTTCATGGGGAGCTGGGGCTGGCTGAGGCTGTTGGTCTCAGGATGAGCAAGGTGATGTTGGTCTCAGGATGAGCAAGGCTGGCTCCCATGCACACATGGACAAGCTCCGGTCACGTTCACTTTCTGCTCATTTGCATGGAGATGATGGATGCTGCTACATTTGTGTTTCAAGCACTGTGGTGAAAGCTGAAATATTTCAAAACCTGGTTTTCTCTGAGAATTACAAAAAAAAAAAAAAAAGAGAGAAAAAAATCAGGAGAAAAGCTAACAAAAAAGGCAAACAAAACCAGATTGGGGAATGTTTTTATTCATGTCAACTTTCATAAATCTCCCCTCTCCTGTTCTTCCACCCACCCAACTCAAGCGCTGGCCCCTGATGAGCATCGCTCAAGGGGAGAATTGTCTGTAGGAAGATGGGGTGCAACTGGGGTGTATCTAGTTACAGCAAAGGGCTTATTGGAGAGTGTGCAGCTGAGGAGTGAATCTTTCTTTCCTCTTCAGCTACAGCACAAGGCCTTCTGTGCCAACACTGGGTTAAATGTCCAATTAGTCTCTCACACTTCGCAGTTAATCGCTGTTGTTTGTTGCTGAGTGAGAGCCGGTGGGATCCATTAACTCCTCTTCCTCCTTGGTTGGCCAGCTGGTTTGGGCCGGCTCCAGATATGCTTTTTGGGATCTGCCACCATGGAGAAATCTGGCCTTTTTTTCTCTTGGGAAGTGGTGTGCTGTGATCACTGTTTCTAAGCTGACCCATCACCTCGTTCTTTGGCTGGGGAGGGAGGCACAAAGGGAACCACTTGGACAGAGTTACAAAACCCTCATCACGTTTCACAACACGGCAACTTGCAGGCAAACATGTAAAGCTATACAGAAATATAATTAATAATCTAGTAAAAAGTTGCCTCCAGCTAGTGCCATAATGCAAAACAAGGCTCAAGGCCAAGAGGCTTTACAAGTGTGGGTCTGAGTTCATGACTTGCCCTGTGCAATGAAGCGCTTGCTTGGGTGACGACTGTTCCACAACTAACCACAGCAGCTCCGGGGGCTGCTGGATGGGTGCAGGGGAGCTCCCCCATGACCCTGCAGCTTTGGATAAGAGGAGGGCTCATCTCCCTGACAGTGGTGAGGAAGAGCCATGGTGTGGAAAGTGTGCTGCTGGCATCCCTGTGGGATGCACGCCATGTCCCAGTCAGTCAGCACCATGCCTCCCAGGCAGCTTGCTGAGCAGGAGCAGAGCAGTCCTGCCCAGCAGGTCTATGCAGACAGGATGGTGTGGTGCATGGTAAGAAAAAGCCCTGAGTGGCGCAATCCTGGCTGGAAACACCACAGTGTGCTACATGCTCCCTCCTTCACTGTGGGGTGCTGCTTCTATAGGGATGGCAGTGATGTGGTGCTGGACCGCACTGCTAGCTGCCTGCTCACCTAGGGATGGAAGGAGGAGCTGATCAAGGGAGACAGACAGTGTCCCTTGGGGAGCTGAAAGATCAAGGGGAGGGAGGTAGTATGGGTGCAAGTGGCTAAGGGGCAGATCTGGGCCAGGTCATGGGGAAGCACTGGCAGCAGCAGCCCATGCTGAGCAGAAGCAGGGACAGCTGGTGGTGCCCGTGTGATGTGGGGTGAGCTGGGAGATAACTTGCTGTGCCTTCCAGGGTGAACGCCGGTTTCAGGTTAGTCCAGAAGCAGACCCAAGGCAAGAGGACAGAGGTAAGGGAGGCCTCAGAAGCCTATGTCTGCTTGCTGCATTGTTTGGCATTGCGTGTTGGGCTGCAGTGTGGGGTGGGAGAGCTGGTGTGGCTTCTGCACATGGCCCAGCCCTGTGGGGAAAGGCACAGTGTGTGCCTCCCACTTCAGCCAGTGGGAGGTGGGAAGGAGCTGATCCCAGCTTCCCTTACCTCTTCAGCACCAAGTATAAAAAAGCGGCATGTATCACCTCTTGCAACTTTCTTGGGAGGGAAAAGAGCAAGTGCCAGGGCATTTTGTCGGCTCCTCATCCTCTCTGGAATGGGAGCAGTGCTGTGACTCACATAGCCCCAAAGGGAGCAGGTTGGTACACTGAGGTTAGGATGAATTTAGCCAAAAGATCTAGACCTCTGAGAGTGAAGAAGCCTCCCTTTTGCCTTGGGCTTCATGGTGTTTGCATCATGCACTAGAGATGGCACAAAGGCATATGAGCATTGACTGCCCCAGATGTTCTTGTAACATGAGCATTTATAATGCACCTCTCCCTTGGACCAGTGCACTTGGTGGTACCACCAGGTGAAAAATGCTTTTTGTCTAAGATGGTTAATGCACCCTCCCACCTCTTCAGCAGTCTGGTGAATATTTTACCATTCCCTTTTTATGGGCACAGAGGGGCACTTGGCCTGCAGTGAGCCAGTGTCAAAGCAAGAGTTGTAGGAGACAGCCCATCCTCTCCTCCGCAGCCAGCAGCATCTACTTCTCTCCAAGCAGCATACACCCTGTGTGAGACCGGTGCTATAAAGAACAAATAAAATGCTGTGCAAGGCAAAAGAAATGGCATCATTTAAAAATATGCACAAGGTTAACAGGCACAGGGAGGACATGGCATGTGTGGATAGATGGTAGGAGAGCTAATAGATGAGACCCAAAGGGCTGCAGCATGTAAGGCAGTACCAGCAAAATCATCCTAGTGCCTCAGTCACAGGAAAATGCTACTTCTCACCCTAACTAAAGACTGTCCCACGCAGGTGGACAGGATGCAGGTGGACTCCACATCCCCCTGTTCCTGAGGGACTGATTGATTGATTGATTGATTTCTGCAGCACCATCATGAAGCCCTGCACACCAATTCATCACAAGCAATTAGCTGGGAGTGATGTGCAGCTCTGAGCGACAGCCTGGCTGGCTCCTTTCAGACTACTCCAACCCATCCCCTTACATCCCTGGCTGGGTGAGGCAGATCACAGGAAGCACTTGGAGACACTCCCAGGGCTTCCAGTCTCCTGGGACGAGGAAGCAGAATTGAGGGATTTTTCTGCCGTTTAGGAGGGTTTGCTCTGCCAGCCCTGCAGGCATGGCCTGGGGCATGTTGCCTACTCAAATTAGGCCACTGTCAGGTTTGTCTGCTGAGGTTTCATTTAATTGTCTTTATCATGCTCGCTCACTGCAGCCTCGTGTGGATATTCAGGCCAGGATGCAAACCATCTGGGTAGACCTTCGTCATGCTCCCTGTTTGAGCTCTTAACACTGATCTGCCATGAATATTCAAGTGTGTGAGATGCATCAGGGATGCTTTTGCAGTCAAGGATCATGGAAACTTGACTCAAACCTTAGCTCTGCCACTGGCTTCCTATGGCTTTCCTGGTAAATAAGCTCTTGGCTTCCTTGGACAAATAATTTCCCTTCACCTCAGCCTCCAGGTGAATAGCTGGGAAGATGGGTGAGCAGAGAACTTGCTGCTCTGCACAACTGGGTGCATAGAACCCCAGTTCAGGGCTTGTCAGGGATAATAGCATTCCTTTTCTCTGGCAGTTGCTGGCTCACTTTGCCTGGGACAAGCTTACCTCTCTCCATCTTTGCTTCACTCTGGGAAATAGGGGAAACAAGCTGGCTTCCAAAAGAGCTGTTGTGATAGAAGTAAGGATGTCAAAAATGGGTCCTTAGGGTCTCTTCGCGTGTGTCAGGACTGCTTGTTAGAAATATTTTGTCATGGCCACACTTACAAAGATGAGTTTTCTTTGATGGGATTGACACACATGTATCAAACTGAAGGTTAGCAATGTTGGGAAAAAGGATCATCCAGCAATGGGAAAAATGGTAGTAAGAAGGAGTTTAGTTAAGTTTTCATGAAAAGCATTTGCTCCCCAATGCGATTTGAAAGGGCAGCATCCACTCATCACCATGAAGCTTGGCTGGAGCAGGTTATCCATAACGAGCCCCCCTGAGAGCTGGCGCTGCCTTCACCATGTCAGGAAGGGATTTCAGCCTGACCCCCCTGCCCAGGCAGGGGCAATGCCCACTCCCCTCTCCTTCTGACTCTGCTCTGAGAGTCTCACACTCTTGTTTGTGGTCACAGGCTTGGCTAGAAGGGAGACCTGGAGGTAGGGAAGGTCTTTAGTGGTGATTGATGGGTTCTGCTCCCCAGCTTGGCCTTCTGTTCCATTGCAGCCTGGCCATCCCTAGTTTCCCACCTCATTCCTGCTCCCAGTGCATGAGAACAGCTGGATGGAGCCAAATTTTCACTTGCCTTTGAAGAGCCAGCAGGTCCTGTAGCCAGCAAAAACATTTACTGAAAAAATAGTAATAGATCCTTTTCCCTCTCATCAGGGTGAGGAAGGCAACTCTGATGTTGATGTTTCCTACCCAAGATTCAGGAATTGCTGTCTTTAAAAATCAGAGCCGGGTGTGTTTGCAAACTGGATGGGCATCTGACACCCATCAGGCCCTTGGAAGCAGCCCAGGGCTTGAAGGGAAGGCCTCTGGCTTCCCTGGCTGTGGTGGGCTTTGGATAGTTATATCTCTGAAACCAATGCTTCTGTTTAGTGCTTTTCCTTTAATAAGAGATTTTCCTGCTGCAAGAATGTCATTGCTGAAGAATTACTGCTGGGCCTCGTCTTTGCATCTTTCAAAACCTGTCTGTCTTCAGAGGCTGCTTCCATGAGCTCCTGAGCTCAGCCTCTCCAGGGCAGCTGCAGCAGCTGGGTCCTTCCTGAGCCTGAGACTCACCTGTCTGACAATGTGCTCTAGCACGTGCAGGATCTTCCCTGGCTGCTGGCTGAAAACCAACCTCCACCAAAGCCTGCCTGCGGTTCCTCTTTGCCTCCTCCACAGGTGCTGGTCCTTGGTGGCTCCTAGGACCCTCCTGCAGCCAGGCTGGGATGGCACCAGGGCTCATTGGGTGTGGGGAGTGATGGGGAGACATTCACACACATGTCCCCAAACCCACCAGAACTGGTGCTTCAGGGGGAAACCAGAACATCTCATCCTACCAGTGCCCCCTTTCCTCTGGGGGCTCCGTGGTACTCAATGGCACAGGCTTCATCCCCAGCCTTAAGAAAAGTTTCCTACACCTCACCTCAACCACACTATTTGCCTTGTCCATGCATAGATGCACACACACTCTGGGTTTCTTTTAGATGAAGTTACGCATTATGCTCTTTGCTATTCCTGCTAAGTGAGATTCTTGTCTCCAGTCTTAAACCATCCCATTCCCCTTCCTGCTGCGCTCAGGGTCAGCCAAGCCCTGGGGCAGGAGGTCCAGCAGGTTCCTGAGCCGCAGTGGGAAAAGGCTTGGGGCGTGTCCTGTGGTTTGGATGACGTCCATCTGTCTGCCTCGCTCCGGGCCTCCATGCCCCTGGATTAGTAGCTACACCTCTCTGTGCGTTGAGTCAGGCACAGCTGTCATCTCCAGCAGCCACTGGGCACTGTCAGTGGAAGTGGATTTCAGTGCTCATTAATCCCCAGCCAGATTTGCCTCCCTCCTTCAGCTGTTTTTTCCAGGAGCCTCCTCCAAGTATAATCTTGTCACTGGGTTTGCAGTGGTTTGGCAATGGCTTATAACCTCCTTGTTCCCCAGCCTCCCTGTCCTTGCCAGTCTTTGCCCTTTCATTTGTTGGAGCTGGCCTATGTCCTTTATTTTTCTCCTTCTCTGGTTTTCCTTAGTTTTCATGTTACCAGGCACACTGGAAGGGAAATTGGCTTCTTTCCCATTTCTGATCCTACTGTGCAGAAATGGGGGATGAGCGCATTGCTCATAGGATTGCTGCTCAGAGGATGCCGAGATCCAAAATACAACCCAGAAACTCTTGAGTGCATCTCCTGGCGTGTGTAGGGCTGCAGCCTGTGGCACACATCTTCCCCTCTGCCCAAAGCCCTGATGAAATCCTTTGGAGGTGTCGACTCTGCCGGCTGGCCATGCCGGGTCTTGTTCAGCTGTGGAGAAACCCTGCGCTGTAGAGCAATGTACAGATTCCTGAGGTGGAGGAAAAATTCCTTTATCCCTTTGGCTGAGGGAATATTTTGGCTGGGTCTCAGTCTGGATGAAGCCATGGGCTAGAACTGAGTGTAAAGCTGGGTTCATGTAGCTGTGGGCAAACAGTATCTTGATCTCCATGGCAGAGAATGCTTCTTTCAGATAAGGCATCCTCCTCCAGCATTGCTGTATTTGTTGACCAGAGATGACAATCAAGGAAGAGGATTAGAAAACCAGGTGTTGAAATGAAAAGTGCAACAAAAAAGATTAGCTGGCATTGCAGCTGAGGAGAGATGGAGAGCGAAAGCAAGTATTTCTAATGAGTCAAATGCCTTTCCCTCAACCTAGACTAAAAGCAAGGTAGCTTGGCAAACCTTAAAGCAAAATGTAGGGATAGGGCACCCCCAAACTCTAACAGATTATTTATCTTTTGGTTCAGGTTGGTGGTATTTTTGCTTTGGCCTTTCTCTTTCCAAAGAATTAACCTCAGGAGAAGTCCAAGTACTTTGTGCTCAAAATGTCTGGCTCAGTTAGGTCTAGTCTTATCCCAAATTTGCAAATAGTTTCCATCTCCCTGGAACTGCTGTTTGTAGTCAATGGTGTTTTCACTCCAGTTACACAGTCCTCAAACTGGTTAAAGGAAGAAACTCCCCCCTCTTGCCTGGTGTTGTTCTGCTGTGCATCCATACTCCCTGGAAAAGTTTAAGTCAAGAGTGAATATTTTTCAGCAAGCGTTGCCTAGTTTAAACAATGAATTCTGGGAAGTGCCATGGCATATGTTCTGCAGAAAATCAGAGTAAATGACCACAATGATTCCCTCTGGCTTCGTGCTCTGTGAAGCTATTGTTTGCAATGTGTTGCAGGGGTGTTTAGCTTGGCCCAGTGTGTCATCCTCTCTCCGGTCTTTGAATAGACTCTGCTGGAGAAAATGACTGGAAGACGTCTGTTCTGTATTTGCTCTTGGCATTAATTTTTTTGTTTGTTTGTTTATTTCTGTGGGATTATTTTAAGGACCTCAAGGTCCCCACAGCTAGAGAAGCAGGCCCAACATGTGTTCCATGGCTGTTCCCCCACTGACAGCTGAGAACCACAGCTCTGATGGCACAGAAATGGGGAAGTCCACATCCCCCTTTCTCCTGCTGCCTATGGGGTGAAGGTAGGTTACCTCTCTCCCCTGGGAGATGTGCTGCTCCCTCCTGCTTTGAGGGAGTGAGGGCATGGCTTCAGTTGCATTTCCATTGGAGGAAGCATCAACTGGTGCTCACTACATCCCTGGCTTGGTGTTGCTGCCTCAGACCTGCTCTGCTGCCACGACCTGTGTCCCAGAGCCAAAGGCTGGAAACCCTCCTGGAGCCAGGAATGAGGTGTCCTAAGAGCCCGGCAGTGTGCTGTGGTATGGCCCCTCTACCCTTGGGGAATGCGCCCTCCCATCTCACCTCTGGCTCCTGCCCACCATGCTCCTGTACTTGTCCCTGCTTCCAGCTTGCCTTTGCTCAGGAAGCTGATCTGGGGAAACAGCCTTAGACTGTCTCACCAGCACCCCCACCCCGCCAGGATGGACTCCAGGCTGTGTCCTGAGGTATGCAAGGGCCCCCCCATCCTGTCCCCAGGCAGGACCAGCTCCTCCTAGTTGATTCCCAAACAGCTATTTGTCTGACACTCCCACAAGATCCCAGCGCTTGGGAGTCTGGCACTGCCCCAGGCAATCTGCTCCAGCGATTTGCTATCCTTAGAAAGGCTTTTGTAAACACCAATCTGGATCCTTTTTGCTGCAATTTAAGACTATTGTCATTTGTCCCGTCGACACAGACACAGCTTGTTTGCTTTAATGTCTGAACTGCTGTGAGAAACCTCAGGCCTGAACAATATCTGGTTCTGCCCAGACCCCCATTGGCACTCATGGGATGTCACCTCCTTAGAAGCTCCTTCCTCATCCTGCCGCTGTCCCAGAGCAACAGGGGGATTCCTCAGCTCTGCCTTGAGGAGGAGGAGATCTCAGGTCAAACAGCCTAAAAGGAGGTTTTGGGTATGTCAGCTTGTTTGTGCAATCCCAAAGGGGCTCAGGGGTTTCCAAACCCCAGGTGATGGCAATCCCTTACACCGACTGGACTTGGCCAAGCTGGAGATGAAGCCCTCGCTCCTGAGGGCAGGAGCTGTTGATATCAAAGGAGTGCCTCTGTAAACAGCAAAGGGGAAGGAACAGATGAGGAAAAGGAGGAGCAAGACAGAAAGAATGACAAGCGAGAAAGTGGATGTATAAGGAGGAGCTGGGAGGAGTGAAAGAGGAGAGGGAGCTGTAATTAGGGCAGGTTTAGTATGCATGAATTTTGCTGGGTTTGCAGCAGGAGGCTTGCCCAGCAGCGGCAGAAATGATTTATTACACGCTCACTACATTTGCCCTGTCGGAAGGTAAATAAAATGTACACACTGTCCCATTTACTTAGACAATCAAGGGGATATGACCCAATTTCTATTTTACTAAAATGTTTTCCTCCCCAGGATTGGACCCCTGGGATGTGCAGAGTGCTGCAGTTCTGCACAGGAGCTGCATTTATCTCATGTGTCCTTGTTGTCAGGAGAGATCTTGGAATGCAGTTAGCATCGCAACCCCCTCACACCATCCTGCATCTCTGGCTCAGCCCCTCCTGCCTCTGAAGTGCCCCTGACCTGTAACAAGGGGGAGATCATGGGAGGTGCCAGGCCGAGCATGGGGGACGTCCACACGCACCATCTGTGTGTCAGATTAGGTGATGCTTTTCCTCTGATGGCGAGATGAGAGAGACAGGAGCTGAGAGCATCATCTGGCTTTCACATCTGCTGGTGCTGCTGGGGCTGGACACAGCTGGCTGCACCACACCACACAGGGAACGGGGGCTCAGACCCAGCTCTGAAGGAGAAAGCCCTGTGTATGCAGTGGAGCTCTGGCAAGGAACTCGCTTCTCTGGGGGAGAGCCAGGGCCCATGTTTGTTCAGTCACTCAGCAGGTCTAGGGGAGATAAGGGCCCCCCTGCACCCTGGGATCTGCCTTGCCCTGCACAATCTGGACTGTGATTACTTTTGCTGATACCCCAGATACAGCGTCTGCTGAATGTGCATGTTTTGGCAGCATGGTTTCTGAGTTCTTCTGAGGTTTTTTCCACCTCTGCTTGTTAAGTCTCCTCCGGCCTTCCCAGCAGGCAGCCCTGGGCAGCCGGGAGGCTGTGGCCGCTGTGTGTAGCTCTCTGTGGTGGCACGGATTTGTTGCAGATGTCAGGCAGCGAGGGGCCGGGGAAGTGGGATGTGGCCAGCCTTGGGCAATGCAATGGGCATAAAGTGGACATTGAACTAAAAACCCTGTTTTGAAGATTTAAATTCAAGGATTTTGCTGCATGAAGAAAAAGTCAGTGGGTCGTGGGTTTTTCTCAATCCAAATTTCACATGGCTTTAAGCAAATAGTCACAGGAAGCATGTTCTGCTCTGTGTTTGGCTCTATCTGCTGGGTTTATCCTGCTGCCTGCAGGCTGGTGCTCTGAAAAACACAGCCTTGTTGTGTTTGGAGCAGCCTGTCTGGAGGAATGAGGAGAACATCCCCTTGCATGACAGGCATTTATGACAGCTTTCACCAGCAGGAGCAAGGGCTCAGCCCCTGTGCCCTGAGCTGTTCTCACCAATTCCTTCCCAGGCAAGTCCCTCTTCTCACTCCTGCACACGGGGAGATGCTCATCCCAGCTGAGTGGAGAGGAGGTTCCCACCTCACATCTCCTCTGGTAGATGGGTAAGGACAGGACACTGTTACTTAGCAACTACCAGAGGATGCGGCTTTAACCCCACGACGATACCCAATACCACCCTCCCCACCCAGTTTTCCAGAGGAATGGGCATGGCTCCCATCAGAGCTCAGCTCCAGTGGGCTTTTTTTCCCCTTGATTTATCATTCTTCTGGTCCATTCTTTTGGGCTGCATCAGACCCTCTTTACTGTCCAGTGAGCTGGTCAGTCCTGGGCTGGGACAAAACCTCTGTCCTGTGGGAGGGCTGCTGGCTGGGGGTGAGCAGAGGCATACATGCTGGAGCTCCTGCCCCTTCTCTGTCTATTCTTATGCTCAGAGCTCCTTCCGCTGCTCCACACTCACACTCCTCCCAGAGCCTGTAGACAAAAACCTAATTGCATGACATAAATTATAGCAACTCTCCAAATAAAAGCCCAGGGAACAAAAAAGAAAAAAGGCTGTGGCTGGATGGACACTTGAGGGCTATTAGAAGATGCATAAATTCTTTTCCTTCAGTTTTTCATTTTTACATGTCTAATTACAGTGAAAGGAGCTTTTCAAGGGTTTCTCAACTGCCAGGGCACTCAGCAGCCCCTGGCAACTGGAGTGGGAAGAGGTGGCAGGGTTGGAGGGCCCCGTTTACCTTGGATAGAGCCTGGGGCTAAACAAATGCCAAGGGCTTGGGAAGGGGACAGAGAGAAACCACTGCATTCCCCTTGGGTCTCCCCAGGGAACCCATCCCTCCTTCTATGCCATCGTGGTCCCTCTTTTATTTCTCTGACGCTTCTCAAGCATCTTGCAAACTTTAATTAAACATTCCTCCTTGGGGTATCCTTTACCCTCATTTTAAAGATGGACTGGCTGAAGACAAAGCAAATGAGCAGTGTTTCTGAAGACTGGGAATAAAATCTGGGAGGGGGGAGGTTGTAC
>JAOEHY010040960.1:12508-34581 GCA_025447955.1 Psilopsiagon aurifrons
AAAAAAAAAAAAAAAAACCAAAAAAACCCACCAAAACCAAAAGCTTTACTAGTGTTTCCTGTCATGAAAAACTTGAGGAAAAATGAAGAAAGACTTCATAACATTTTAAAGAATTCTGGCTTAGTGACATTGAGAAACAAATATTATAATACACAACTGTGTACTTATATCTCTGTGACTGCTGTTAAAACTAACACACACAATAAAGTTCTTCAGTGGGAGTAGTAAAATGGGATTTTTTTGTATGTGTCTATATACATGTATATATAAGTATAGTATTTTTTTAACAAAAGAGCCAGTTACTTTTTTTTTTTGGCTTTCAGGCTCAGCACCTCAAGTCTTGTGCTTGTCAGCTGAGTACTCTTGTGCTACAGAAACCTCATGGTCACCTTTGTAACATATCTCCCTTTTTGCTGAGCCTCTCTTAAAATTGGGGGGAAACTTTTATAGCATGAAGAACTTGTTTTTTGACTTAATTATAGTTTAAATTAGTCCACTCTTCAGCAGGAAGAAGTATGTAGAGCATACTCTGTTGGAGGCAGCGAGGGAAGAATAAAAGGAGTGAGAACCTTAGCTATTGTAAATCACTGTAATGTCACTGAAGCCAACAGGACTCTGCCAATTTAGACTAGCTAGGTTGTGGCCTACTATTTGTGCAGAAATGTCGGGGCTATAGCTGTATCCCTGAGGTGTATAAACATTTGTTAAAAGCTGACTGTTAGGGTGCAGGGGGTGGATAGCTCATCAGCAAATAGGACCTTGCTGAAGGAAACCTTCCGTTTTGGGGGGATGGGAATTTTGTCTGAGTAAAGAGTACAGATATGATCCTTCTTTGTGCAGGGAGTTTCACTGAATACAGTGAAACAGTAATTTCCATCTGGACTTTTGTACTTGCACCCATCTGACTGTCCTATGCTCATTCATGCAATGTACTGTACATGAATGACCAGTAATGTTTACAAAATGAATTAGTTTGACTCCAACACTCTATCCGGAAAGTAATCAAACTGAAAAGCCAAGCTATTTCTGAAATTCCAGCTTCCCTAGCTAGAAACTGCACGCTCTGTTCGCTAATCAGTGTATTAATGTAAAATGTACATGTTCTGTACTGAAGGACAATTAATAGCAGCAGTGATTCTGAACAGTCTACACACATTAACTATTCCACCCCCATATTGCTATTTTGTGGTGGGCAAGTCTGATTGCAGAGTAAGGTGCAGAGAAAAAAAAAGTGAAAATGTCTATCAGGAAGCAATTAAGTACAAGTAATAGTACGATTTTTTATTTTTTCCCCCTAAATTATACTCCAATTAGCTTTTTGTTTCACTTTTTTCAAAGCAAATAAATATATTTATAGACATATATTCAAGAGTCTCCTTATGCAAATATTTAGTAAGGTTATTCATAACTGGTATCCCTAAAGTCTTGGAAGCTCTGGTTTATTTTCTCATCAGCTATCCTAATTGAAGCATTCAACAACATCAGAACTATCTTCAGAATGATCTCATCCTATAAAAACCATCAGCTTTTGTTAGATTCTTAATAGTATAAAAATTGTTATGGGAGAAAACAATCTTGTTTAAGCATTTTGTTTTGGATTGTCTGAAACTCGAAATGGATCACGGAAATTTCCCCCAGAAAACCAGCCTCCTAATCTGAAAAGCACCACTTCATATAAAGCTGGAAATGTCTCAGAGCCAAATTGTTTGCTCCTGTAAATGGTTAGAGCTCCACAGATGGAGGATGTGAAATAGGGCTCTGTTGATTTTCCAGCAGAGCATCTGAAACACTTCACCCACACTAGTCAGTTAAAGTAAAATTGGAAGAAAAATAAACCCTGATTAACATGTGAGCTCTTCATTTGATGAAAATTGACATAACTCTACTGGTTATCTGACTTAAGCGAAGTTATAACACGACCTACCACCAAGAAGATTCAGGCCAGGGTGTTTTCATGTGGGTGGGTGAGAGCCCGATTATTCAACCTTATTCAGGCTGAAAACAAAGAATGCACAACAGAGCTATAGATCAGTTGTGAAATCAATTTTTTGCAGGAAGGAAGGCTAAAGAGGCTCAGTTCTTCCAAAATTAGTAACTCCCAGTGTGGTGTGTAGCTCAGGTCAAATGACAAGTGACCATGATGCTGCCCAATTCCTCCCCATCTATATCATAGCTGCATCTAGCCTCTGATAGCTTTTATCACCTGACTAAACTTGCCGATCCAGGAGTGTGAAAAAGGAATAACATCTGAATAAAATAGCTTGGTAGGATGTCTTTAATATTGCCTAAAAATCAGAAGTTAATAAATAGGTAAATTTAGCTGTACCTTCTCTTAAATGGTTTAAATGTAAGTCAGTAGTTTTGTCTTTTGTTGTCTCAGGGTTTCTACAGGAGCACACCGAATTTCATCAATGGTCTTTCCACACTTTATAGCATTATGCCTTTGTACTATTATCTGTCTGTACGATTATCTGGTGTGCTATCAGCTGTATGAAGATAACTATCAGCGCCTTCATGCCACAGCAAGTATCAATAGGAAGAATGGCAGTGGCTAGTTTGCACACTTGAAATGGTTTATTTGTTGCAATCCTGTGCACAAGATGTTTATCAGTAAGCACCAGACAGCCATGCAGAAGAAGGAGCCTTAATTCTGTCTGAGACAGCCTCTTATTGCTATTGATAGTTAGCATCAGTGTCCAGTCTGAGAAATGGAAGTGCTGCAGGCAACTTCAGTCAAGACACCCTATTGATCTACTGCTTCCTTTGCGTCCCTGAAGCTAGAGAAGAAAAATAAAAAGGGGAGGAAAAGCTGGCTGTTGTATAAGGGGCAATGCAGCAGTCTATGACTTGCCATCATTCAAAACGGGTGTGTATGTGCATGGATATTCCTGATATTCAGTACCTCAGACAACTGTAAATCACACACAGAGCCATGATAAATATAAATGTCAATGTGTTGGAAATGTCCTTTATATAAGGGGTGTCACTAGAACTACATTTTTAGAATGAAACATTTTTGCTGCTTTTTATTTTTCATTGACTTATTGTGCTTCTGTTATATCCTGTCTAACACGATCAATCTAAAGCATAATATCTGAGAGTCCTATTCATAAATAATACATATTTGGGTCATTTTCATTTGTATTCTACAATGAAGATTTACAAGCCAGAAACAAAACAAGAAACAATGTGTGGAATGCTCTTATTCAGTGGATAAGAATATATTACTGTGATCAATTAATCTGCTTTTCTCTGCATTAGGTGGACATCTTTATGGTACATCCATAAGGGTTTATAACTTAGGAGAGACAGAATCAGCTCTAAGGCTCTAACATAAAATGTCTGTACTCAGAAAAGATAAACTTTTCCAAAGTTGGTTTGGTTTTTGTTTTGTTTTTTTTTTTTTTGTGTGTGTTTTTTTTTTTTTTTGTTTGGTTGGTTTTTTTTTTTTTTTTCCAATGGGAAATGTGCTAATTTTGGCAAACCCAACCACAGCAATATCACATCTGTCAACATAGTATGTTGCTCTGTGCCATATACTACCTCTCATGTTAAGTGAAACATAAAAAACATGACTACATTATATCATAGCTAAAAGTCAATAATTCTGGTGATTTCTATAGTGTCATTCATTCAAAGATTGTCACAGTCCACTACAAATAATACAAATTCATGCTATTGGAGGGCAAACAGATGCATAGAAAGAATCACAGCTCAAGTTTTTTTCAGCTAAAAGTTATTAGGCAAAATTAAGTAAAAAAAGAAAAAAGAAGAAAAATCTGAGTATAAATTGCAGGAGCAAATCACAACAAGAAAGGTGAAAGAAAGACTTAAATTGGTCTTAAATTGTTAGCATACCCATAGCTCATATGAGAAACTACAGTCACCCATGCAGCAACACTAGAACTGGGATTCTGATGATTGGATCATGTCAGAGGATCAGCAGTAATGGCCCAGATATTTATAAATCTTGCCTGCATGGAAGGAGCAAAAGTTAGGGCTTGGTGAGTAAAAATCAGTCAGTGTTAACTTAGGAAGGAAAGTCAGAATACACAGGGACTTTGCAGACAATACAAACCAGTGAGAAAAAGCCGGGGTGAATGGTGGGACAAGGACAAGGCTGGCCACTGTGTCAGCCTTAAGCATTGGGAGAGGCAGGCTGTGCTGTGCTCAGTGCTTTGGGCTGCGGACCTCCAAGTAGGTTATTGTATTAGTTTTTCAACTCTGGAAATTTGCTACAAGCTCATCTCAGATAAAAAGTGGAATGAGTTTTGCAACTATGGCAAAATAGCAATTCTATATTTCATAGGCCTTTTAAAATCCTTTTCAATAGAAAATAAAAATAACAGCAAGGAACAAAAAAAAAAAAAAAAAAAAAAAAGGCTACATTTCTATTCCTGCTTTTATAGTTTGACGTTGCAGATGTTTCTGGGTCAGAGGTGAACATGTCTCTAGGTGTCAAAAGATGCAATAACCTGAGTCAAAAATGGCCCAATCCCCAGAACCATGACTGTGTGCCAGAATATCTCCACCTCAGAAGCTTGCTGGCAGCAACGTGCTCCAGGTGTCTTACGCTACACAGCCCTGGTAGTCATTTTAATATTTTCCATGCTCATGTAAATGGACTTGATGTGTGTTCATCAAATGTGGGAAAATCCCACATAATTGTATGCCATCTGTTTATAGGTAAAAGGCCTGCTTTGCTGACAATTTAGTGCAAAGTCAGAAAACAGAATGAAAGCAAGCCCGCTTTTGTTTTGTTCTGTTTTGGCTTTATAAATCTGAGGCTTAACATCATATCAAACCCCTAACAAAGTTCAGAGGTTCATTCTGTTTGGATAGCAGTCCTTTTCAGATGTATGAATATTACCTGAGCCCCATGGAGCTCTTAAATCTGCACCATGTGGCTACAGTCTAGTGAAACCCTGAGCACACAGCATTCAGCAGGACACAGTGAGGGTTCAGGGGCCACATTTTGGGTAGTTTGTTGTTTGCATTGATGCCCTGGATCAGAGCCCTCTATAAAACACTAGTTGACAGCATTTCAGCAGTCTGGTTGGCCTCAAGTAAGATACTCAAGCTGAAACAAAATCTAAAACGCATATTTAGAAAAAGGATCACCTTATTTTATTTGCTCTTTTGTTAGAACTAAAGGCAAGTTTAATTCAATTAGTATAGTAGATGTCAGTCAAAGTGTCCATCTTTATTGTTTGGTCTCTTTTAAACAAGATTGGCAGAGAAGAGGAAGGCTGTAGTCTCAATGATTTTCAGCATCAAAACTTGTATTTTCTACAGCAAACTGATAACCAGACGAGGAAATTTACGCCTCAGCATGAGTCAGATGTTGTCAAAAGTTGATTACAAAGACTCTTTCAAAAGCATATTTTCATTGTATTCCATCAGTGAGATCTTGTCTTGGGTGAAGAAGAGGTAACATAGCTGGCAGGGGACTAAAACATCAGAAGAAAACAAACTGACAAAGCTAATCAAATCCAGACATATGCAATCTAAAATCTCAAATGAGATTCAAGGTAAGCTAAAAGGATACTGCAGCATCAAATGCTGTTAAACATCCAATGCGACCTGAAAAGAAGACAGAACAAACTGTAGAGACAGACACCAGGTGCTCAGCAAGGTAGGTCATTGAGCTCGTCTCTACTGTTTTACATGGGCTTAACCCTGCCCCTAATGGCCTAAAGTAGATATTTTAGCATTGCCGCCAGCATTGTACTGGGGTATAAAAGTTGAGAAAAAGAGTGTGAAAGTGCCTATGGTCAGTTAATTGGGAAAACAACCAGTTCCCCACAGTATAATCTACCCCATTTGCCAAAAGAGACATGTTTTATATGTTTCAATCAGAAAAATGCAACTCCTCCAGTAATGTGGCTCAGACATTTACTTTGAAAATGAAGAATCTTACTTCCAAGGTCAGTCTGAGGCTTCCTGGGTTCAGACTAAAATACTTTGTGGGGCCAAAGAAATATTTACTGGGTTCTAGGGAGCAGGGAGTAGATGTGTAGTTTGAACGTATTTCAAGTCAGCCTGGGAGGTCTTTTTGGTTTTATATATTTGTGTCTCCTCAGACAACCTTTTATTTTTTTTTTTTTTTCCCCTGAGAAATTGGAAGTGAAGAAAACGATGACATATTTGCCAGTACATTTCAGTTGGGCCATTTCCTGCACTGAACCAAAGAACCTGACTTATTGGCTTCTTTTCCAGAATGCATTTCTTTCCAGCGCATCCTATGAAACTGTAAGTCAAATTTTGCCCAGGAGCTGCCATTTCTCCTGTGTTAAACTAGAAGGAGTTTCTGTATAAAGCAACAGTTTGCTTTATGTGACCTTTGACAGAGTGTTGGGAGAATGACATTAGCTGTTGTAGAGCTTATGCTAGATGGAGCTTCTTAAGCAGTCATAAATTAAACAATAGCATTTTACAAATGATCTCCATAATGAGTAGGTGATTGGAAGATGCTACAGGTTCACATCTGAATAGAGAAACTCACCTAGCCCAGGAATGGCAGTAATAGATTAAAAGAAATATTCAATAATATCTATCATATTTTAAAAAGAGAGAACTCCTTACCTGCCAAAGGAGCTTGGGAGAATTAATGTGTCTGTGTCAAAAAGACACCTGTTTGAACAAGTGAAACAGGACGATAATGACTGCCAGAATCTTACTTGCCTGGAGAGATAATATTGGACAACCAGTTTAACAAGGCAGGTGCTGAGAATCCGCTCGCAGATTCTATGGAGCAGCTTTCAATACAAGAATGTACAAGGACCCCCGTCATCTTGTCGTCTCTACACTTTCTGAGTTGCTCATTAAACCAGGGAAACCTCCAGTGAGGTGTGATGCCCTGAAAACAGACAGGAGGTAAAGAATCAATGTTTTAAGTAAAACAGCAATTATGAAAAGATCTACAGCTTCTTCCATTGTAATCAGGTAAATTGCCAGGAGTGGCATAAAGCACCCAAACTGGAGAAAGAGTGGAGGAAGGGGGAGAGGGAGGAAAAGAAGTTCCCTTGAGAGATATCCAATAGAATGCTTAGTCTGTGTAGAGGGCAAAGGGTTAAGTGACAGTGGGATGAAGGAATGATCAGATATAGTCAGATCAGAGACAGTTAAATAAAGGAATGTACTAACCTAAGGTAAATGTGAAGAAGCATGTCTGTGCTGAGTGTGTTGGTGTAGATGTTCTTCAGCAGTTCAGGAACCTGAGAGGAGGAAATCCCCGTTCCCGGTTCATATCAGTTGTAGCTGAAGCACTTACCAGCAGAGAAACAGAACGGCTGAGGGCTTCCTTTCTGCTACTCCAACAGTGTAAAAGGACATTAAAATGCTTCTAATTACACCTACACCTTTAAAGCAGGTATTTACTGCTGGTGTGAGAGAAATTCTTAGTGGTGAAAAAGGAAGCCATGCCTGGGCTTCATTTGTCTGTGGTTTTGGACAATAAGAAAGATACTGTTTAAAAAGTATGAAAACAGAAGTATTGATAATTACTCAAAAGCTACAAGCACTGTTTGCTACCACTTTTTATGGCTCAAAAAGCATAGGTTTCCATAATGACAAAAAAAATTAGGTTTAAAGACGTGCATAATATAGCAAATAAATGCTTTAGACACAGTCTATGTTAAACTTCATTAAATATTTTGTTATATCTCCATTCTTAGCCTTCTCAACAATAATAGCCTGGATAACAGCACCAGAAAAGCTCAAGTATCTGTATTGACCAGGTCTGGAAAGGACTACAAGAATTTAGTCCAAAAGCCTTTGGTGGTTTACAGCCTTTAAACATATCTAAGAATGGCCTTAAATTTCTAAACTTCAAAGTGAAAGTTCAAATTCTTAGACACATAATTTAGAGTTTAGTACTTTTTGTGTTTCCTCAGGAGCTTATTTAACATACAGACATAATATTTAATGTATTTAACAATTAGAACTGGCAATTATAAATTTGGAGCTTTAACTCATCTGCTAGTTGCTAGTACCCAAACCGAATTTCTGAAAAGAAATTTTTGTGCTCTCAACAATTTTGGTGTTACTACAATTTGAGGAGAGAAATCGGTGTGTGTTCTTTTCAGAGTTTGATTAGTCACAGAACTCATTAAGTCTAGCTGAACTTATCTTTAAGACTAACACAAATCCCACATATATTTATGTCAACCCTAAGCTATGATGAAAGAAGTGTGACTCTGTAAATGAGGAGTTTCAAATGAAAGAGGTGGTTGAAGCATTTTGACCCTATTCAATCAAGGTCAATTTCCCTCTGAATTATACCTGTTTCCTTGTCTAGCATTTCAGTTACCTTCCAAGTGTCTATCAACAGAGTTTGTAAGTGGCATTCAACAATGAAGAAGAAAGCAAGCTGCTCATGAAACTCCCCTCTTCTGCATGCGATAAAAAATAGAGTTCCACAGGAAGAGACAAAAGGGTGTTTGGATCTCAGTCATCTGTGCCTATGGGAAAGGAGTGGTGAAGAGAGGCCAACAGCTCCGGAAAACAGGGGTAGGAAGGGTAAGTACAAATCAGCTTTATGAGCTAACAAATGATGGATGGCTACATGCCAACTGAGAGCATTGCATACAATTGAGTTTCCATTGTTGCAATTATTAAAGGTTATTTTACTTTTAATTTTTTGTGGTAGGTGTTCTTACTCTTTCCTTACAGAAACCCTTGATTTTCACTTGCTAGATACTCAGATACACTTGTCACATCCAAAAGGTGATTTTGGTTCTCAGATGCCAGGAAACCTTTCCACTGATCAAAACACAGCTGCACAGGCTTGCTTGATCTATTAATGGATACCACAAGTCTGGGGTATGTCTGTCTATACCTGTACAAATAGATATAATTAATATAACAGATATCATAAGTATATGCAAATCCAGGTGGTAAAAATGACTTATAGTAAGACAAGGTTTGCCAAACCAAATCAATATATCAGAATCACTTAGTCAAGGGTATACAATGTGCACTCAGACTACTGCTGTTGCAGGGATATCAGCAATCTCTTAATGTATTTTATTTTACATTAAGCTTGTTTTTAAATGAAAGATCTTAAGAAACGCAATTTTTTAAAAACATACTTCCAGGCTGTTGCCTTTCTGCAGCCTTTAAAATGCTTTTTCCATTATTTCTCACAAGTTGCTTGGACTTACGATGTCAGACTGTAGGACTACATGAATTGCTATTCAATGAACACTGATCTTAGGTATTAAAACAATGAATGAGCAACTTTCTATTTCATATAGAGTGCTTTCAGTGTAAGACAGAGAACAGAATGTTTTCTTATATATAATCTTTTTATCCATTGCAGAAATACATACCACCCCATTTACTAACAAATAAGAGAGAGAGGCACTATCTTCAGTATGCTTGATTATATTAATACATTTTATATTACAATTTTATCTTCTTCCCTCTGACATTTATTTCCCCTTTAATGAGACAAAATGCCTGGCCAGGAGCTCTTGACTTTAAGCACATTCTTAACATCAGCATATTAGCTGTCACATTCAGGCTAATAGGCTCAACTTCTCTGAGAATTTTGTTAAACAATACCCAGCCCCCCTGAGTTTAAAAAATTGATGTAAATGGAAACTTTCACTTTAGTGGCACTGGGAAGACAATAATGCTGCTTTATCATCATCATCATCATCTGAACATTCGATATTGTTGTTTGCACCCAAATACCTTTATCTATGTGACTCTTCTTGTAATAAAAGATATTGAACAAAAAGTAGATTAAGAGAGATTTCAAAGTCTTGATCTGCAACAGTTCATTCTGAACCCTTCATTTTATTCAGTTTTGTACAGTGAGGGCAAGTGATTGTAGCTTTCATCACGAGCTCAAGCATTACATTTTAGCACACTGATCTTAAGTGTATGTAGATGTGTGTAACATCTTTTTTTTTTTTTTTTTTTTTTTAAGGATATTACAAGGCCCACTGTAAGCATGTTAATGCAAAAACAAGAGGGCACTTTTCCATAACCATGGGTAATTCTGAGCAATGTTTCAAGGGACCTCTGGTTCGTCTCAGGAATCTAGATGAAACAATTGCAGGTTTTAAATACTTTCAATTCTGACTCTTAAATCACATTAGCATGAATCTCATTATCAGTGCAAGGGAAATCATAAATGAAAATATACAGCTGATGTGATCTGGTTTCAAGAACAGTTTAGAATCAGATTCCTCATTAATTATGTCTATTTCAACAGAAGGAGACAAAACCATTTACATTGCCTTTAGACAACAGCCCCATCCTTTTCTTCCCTCTTAATCCAAAAAAACTCTGCAGGATTTGGAGTTTCTGTAAAACCCAAACCAAATCAAAACAAAAAACCCCAAACCCAACCCAAACCCAATGGTGACAGATTTTCTGTATATACCCTATTTTTTTTTTTTTTTTTTTTTTTTTTTTTTTTTTTCCTACTAGAAGGAAGTTGAAGTACAGCGGTTGAAATTCTCTGGATTTGATCTTTGCTCATTGTTGACCAAAGGGGCTATTTCTGCCTTTCTTGGTGACACACGGTGTGTCTCAATCGGTCAGAAGAACCACTCAATATCAGAGAAACTGAATGCCCTCTTGAGGAGTGTTTCTATATTAAAGCTGCCTTTCAGTGGTTATGGTATTTCTGACTTCTTACTCTTCTTGTGAAACTGGGAGATAGTGGACATTTGCTTCCTTGTTTGCAAATATGAGGAAGTGAGAGAAAAAAAAATTAAATTCCATCTGCCTGCCTGACTTGGCATTTTCAACTCAATTTCTCACTTTCTCTTGATGAATACTCCAGCTCTTCTCACTAATATACACTGTTTAAGTGCTGTACATATGCTACAATAATAACAGTTACAAATAATTAGCCTAATGGGGTGAATGAATAACACCAATTGGTTGGTGTGATGATGTTTCCATGACAAACTCTGGCCTTATAGAGTTGTTCATTTTTAAGCCCAAAAGCTTTCTGATATCCTTTGAGAGGCAACAGTATGACTTGATCACCTCAATTATTAAATCTCTCACTGATGCACAGAGTCATGGACTCTATGCCTACTTCAGCCAAAATTTCAATCAACACCTAGTGCAGAACAAAGTTTAGGCTTAACTGTAAAAACTTAGTCATAATAAAGCAGATTTCTGGATAAATACTTATTAAATAATTTTGTTGTCTATTTCCCAATGAATCTTGAAAAGAGATGTTGGTGTGCACATGTGCTTGGTTACATACTGTCAAATCAAACCCTGATTCAGAATAACATCTCAGCCTTTTAACTCCAGGCTCATTAGCCTCAGTCATCGAACACAGTGGACTTACTGACATGTCTAAATTTAAGCTTAAGTAGCATTCAGAATAGAAACATTTTATTGAACTGAGAGTTAAATTGAGACATGATCTTGTTCAACCAGAGAGGACAATGTTTCTTGCTGAAGGAATTTGAAGGTATGTGCAAGAGACTAAAATATTTGGTGTCATAACATTACCGCTAGAATTGAATATCTATGAACATAATTCTCAATCTGTTAACAAAGTTGTTCCTCCCAGCACTGTAATAGGTATTATAGTAACACTGAACAACATACATTGATTAGTATGATTTTAAAAAAGCTTTACATGTGCTTAAAACTTAAACCGTATCACGCCAGGGACACCAGTAATTTTGAAGGCTCTTTATGCTTCTCACCCTTCCTCTGCTAACACCAACAGTTCAGTGAACAAACCAACATTTTTATCTTTTTTTTTAAAATTTTCTTCCTCTCTGCACCACATCTTGATTGTAGAGAGAATGGAATTATATAATCATGCAGCAGGTCATCAGTAAACTTTTCAGGTCTGCTGAAACAAAATCCAGAGGTCCACATGTTCACTGAAATAAAGAGGTATCAATGATTCACATTATCTGCACCATATTCTGTCAGAAGGGATAGATGCTCTTCATCCACTCTGGTATAAAAATCAGACACATCAGCATAAAATCTGGATTTACCCCACAATTTACTGACACACTTTCCATTCTGCAGCTGACCTGTGATAACCCCTCACTCACTGACAAGGAGAGGAAGATAGAGGCAGCAATGATCCAGAAGTCTTCCAGACCTCAGGAGCTGTGTTTCCACAGTCAAAAACCTTCAGGGAGAGACAGATAAGTGTTTTGTTAAATTAGGGAATTAAAAAAGGAAAATGACTGGGGAAGTCACAAGTAGAAAGGATGGTGACTGCTTTTGTAAAAGTCCTAACTGGGTCACCAAACACGGTCACCAAGTGCCCAGCTTTCTTTACTGGATATTAACTCACCAAGATGTTTCTCCACACACATTTAACGCTTCTTGTAACCCATGTTTGTTTCTCAAACACTCTTTATAGCCAGTAGCACACTTGGTCAGAGTTGGAGGCCTGGCTGCAAAAAAACGCTTTCACAGTATTGTACAGTTATTCCTCCTGCCTAATGTCTCTGTAATAGGCAGCTCAGTGCAGCCACTAGAGCTTACACCTATCCCATTTTCTTGCTCACTGATGTTTAAGTAACAGTGATATCACTGCTGGAGTATGTCAGTCACTGATATCTTGGAAACAGAGGAGGAAAAGAGAAAGACTTGAAATGCTCAGATGAATTAATAACAATATGAATATTTGCATTGCCTTTTGACAAGAGGTTATAGTAGTTCAGAAATTAAGACAGAGTCTTACAGCTCCATTGATCTGGCACCTCAGTGGACTTACAGTGCCTTGGAGCATTAAAGAAAAGGAATCAGGCTGATAACTTCTAGTAAAGTAATGATAGGTAGGTCTGACAATAGAATCCTGTAAGTACTTCAGTAACTCAAAATCTTACTTAGTTGATACATACTGCATAAAAAACCAATTTTTAAAGCTTTTGGTTTGTTTTCAGTCTCAAATTTCCAAATATTTGACAAGTTCCTAAACCTGCTGTGAAAATACCCAAGTCGCAAGCCAGTCAGATAAAAATCTGTTCATTCTAAAAAGGGAAGGGTGTAGGGTGGGAAAGGAAAGGTTTTTTGATAAGTTTGCTACACTATTAAAACATGTAACCCCAGCCTGGAGCTCAAATCAGCATTCATATGAAGTTCCTGTTTATTAGAGTATATGAAGTATATTCAGAAAAACTGTATCTTATTTTTGAAGGAGATGCACCCTACTAACTTGTAAGACTAGAGAAATACAAGTGATAAAACCAGCCCAAAACTATGCTTTGTCCCATTTAGAGTTTCTTGACAACATATTCTTAATTGAAATAATGAATAATACAGGAGAAAAAGGATGAGAAGAAATCACAAAGGCCTTTACCAAGATGAATCTAGGCCCACACTGGCTTGTCTAAATCTATATAAAGAAAATGGCCTGCAAGTCACTCTGAAAGTGATGAGAACCCATGCTTCAAACACATGTCTTGAAAGAATGTCAGAAATCTTGTTCCTCTTTTGGCTGCGGTTACAGATGCTTTCTCCAGACAGTGGGCTCATGAGTTTCAATTGTCTGGAGTACTCAAAAATACATTTTCCCCTGGAAGATGGTCTGCATATGCTTACAATAAACATTAACTAAATCAAATGACTTTCACTTCAGGGTAAATACTTTCAATGAAGTCTGTTAGAGACACTTATAGTAAATTGCTATTAATTAGTTTTTCCAATCTACTTAGGTTGTACTAATGAATACAATCACTTCTAACATACGCAGGTTAAATTCTGCTGCTCCCGCTGTGCCTGCAAAGGCCCAAGGTAAAATGGGGATATTCTGTTGCAGGAACACATGAAAGGCACTTCAGGACAGCTGAAGAATCATGCAGTTCTTCTGTGTCTCTAAGCTTTGCCTGCTGAGGAACAACCTGGAGAAGCTGTCTGCACTCACTGCCAGACAGTAGCCTAGGTGTCTGGGCTGAAGAGGGACAAATCCTGCATCTTTCTGTCCACAAAATAGATAAGTTACATAACATGGAAACTCCCAGCTCTGCAAAGCCAATGAAACCACATTTTCCTATAACAGCTGCTTCCTCTTTTTATTCATTACCCACTTGTAATGGCCAGTTGTAAATGATAAAACAGTATCTCTAGAGATGGCAGCTAGAGATATAGTTTATCTAGAGATAATAGTATATTTAGAGATGGATTATAGAGAATAGAGATTTTCTTATGCTTCTGAGCATAACCCAACACTAAGAGGTCCATAGCCTTGGCGGGATATTTCAGGGTATTACTGGGAGGACAGCAGTCACACTAATCCTGTCTGCTCAGCACCTATCTGCTAAGCCAAAAGATAGAACAGAAGTAAGAATTAGAATTATGGCTATACCACAATCTGAAACCAATAATTTTGCCTCCACCAATTTAGAAGTTGGTTACTGGAAAATCCCTAGATACAGCAGAACAAAGCTCATGGTAATTTGCTCTCCCAAGTCCTAAATAGTACTGAAATACAAACCAATTATTTTTAGAAATTATCTTCTCTATTTTTGTGTAACTTTTCTTAACACCTAAATACTTAAAGAACTACTGCAGCAGACCATAAAGCTTAGACCTAGCTGAGAAACCTGCATATATCACATAAATCATATGATTCCACAACTCATTAAGTCTAATTTATGGCATATGCAATTAAGCACCTTTGAATTGAACCCAGGTCTCTTGAGATAATAACACTTAGAACTTATATAGGGCTTTTCATCTTCAAAGTGCTTTGCAAACATTAACTAATTAACAACATAATAAGATATTAAAGGCCAATGTACTTACCCATAGTGCTGCTTAGCCTCTGTATAATTCAGATTTTGAAGATTTTCAATGCAAGGTTCAATCTGGGTGCACAGATATACTTGTGGTCACCTTCACAATCAGGAAGCATGACTTTATATATCACATATACCTGAATTCCCAGCGTATTTTCCTTCTCTGCTACTTATTGCTGAGTCAAAAGAAACAACTCTCAGAAATGAAGTACGGAAAAGAGCAGCTCACAACAGTCTACTGAGAGTGTTTGAGTTTCTGTGACTTTGGAGCCAGAGTAATGCAGGAAGGAGTGCCTGGAGAATCCTCTGCATCAGATTTCTGGCACCACCTATGTCCATATCCTTCCCAAGGTAAGTCTAAAGATAACTGGATCAAATTCTTCTAAGTCTCTAGGGGCTGATTAAACTGTCAGGGAGAAGACCCTATTTCAGCTCAAATAAATTTTCCTGGTAAAACGTACACTATTTTCTTAGAATCATAGAATACTTAAGGTTGGAAAGGACCTTAAGATCATCCAGTCTACTCACACATGACCGTATCACCCAATGCTCTGTCCAACCTAGCCTTGAACACTGCCAGGGATGGAGCATTTACCACTTCTTTGAGCAACCTGTTCCACTGCCTCACCACCTTCACAGTAAAGAACTTCTTTATTATATCTAACCTGAACTTCCCCTGTTATGTTTAAACCCATCATCCTTGTGCTATTAGTACAGTCCCTGATGAAGAGTCCCTTTCCATCACCCTTGTAGGCTCCTATAAGGTCTCCACGCAGCCTTCTCTTCTCCAGGCTGAACAACCCCAACTTTCTCAGCCTGTCTTCTTGCTTTTGTCTGCTCTTCCAAAAGGAGTGTGAAGTATCTAGTGTCTAGTGGGTTTTGTTTTGTTGTTTTTTTTTTTTTTTTTTAGTTTTTGGAGTTTGTTTTTTAGGGTTTGTTTAATCACTTTGTCTAATTTACACAAAAGTCTTCTGAGACACTGTACATTTGCCTTAATATCTATCTCAATGAATGTTTTCTTGCTAACAGCAATGTTGCTGATCTCTCCCTAGCATTACTTATACAGAAACATGAACAGTAAAAGTGGAGCAAATAATATGGGCAGTTTTAGTGACCAGTCCTTTAGAAATCAGCCTGTATCAGTGATCAGCCTCATGAGCTCTGAATGTTGACCATTGTCTGTGCATATTCTGTGCTTAAGCATCACCTGTCCACCAGCTAAAAAGATAATGGATATCTCGGCAATATCTCGTCTCTCTTCAGACAATGTCTGTCTTTGTCTCCTCAGAGATGTTACGTGCACCAAAAATTCGGAGTTTGGAGACCAGTAGAAAATTATACCAAGCATGTAAGACAGAACTCTGCATATGCACCTCTCGAACTCTGCACATTAAAAAATCTCAGAAAGAAACAGAGATAACTCAGTGGTAGTAGTGCAGGTAGAGCCTCATGTCAGATTAAAGAACGTGAGACATACTGTGGACCAGAACTGGCATGTATGTGGAAGCAGTAGGCTTTTGTGCTTCCCCACAGACAAGCAGTTCAGAGCAAATCCTGAAAGATATCAAACTCACAGTAGTAATGCCTACAAGAGATCCTACAATAAACATAGGGTCTAATCAAAAGCGTTACATGCAAATGTAGAATAGAACTGTCAAAATGTTTTATCCCTAAACTGTGAATGCTAACTTTCCTATAGTTATTGTATAGCAGTACATTTTAGTTTGCCTGGAGCAGAGTTGAATAAAGCAAGCACCACAAACACAATCAAATGGATATTTGAAAGTGCTGCTCTTCACAATAACTGTGAGTTTGAGCAAAGCTTCAAATGTTGATCTATTGATCACCAAAATCAAAGAATACTTTTCCCAAATGGACTTCTACAAAGCACTTAATAACACCAGAAATCTCCACATAACTGCAGTCTTCTCTAAAATATTTACAAATGCAACTTCTTACTGCTTTCCTGGTTTATAGCTTAGATCTGCACAGATCTAGAGTAAAGAATTATGCACTTCTGATAAATCAATGGTTTGGCAAATTCAGTTAAACAAAGATAGAAAAGAGATTGAAATGATCCAAAGATACATTTTAAAGCTTATGGCAAATCACAGTCTGGTACAACTGCTCAAATAACTTTTGAACCTTTAATAAACAAAATTATGGCAAAGTATGGAAAATGTTCTCTAATTGTAAAACATGAGTGAACATTCTTATTTCATAAAGCACAGATCTTTTTTTTTTTTTCGTTAGAAGTAAGACAGCTCTATTCACATTTATTTATCTCTTTGGGATTTTCTTTCTTCACAACATTGCCTGTCAGAGGAGTACTATATGGTCCTTTGAAGGATATATAAAGATGAGATATTTGGCCTATTTTTTGAGCTTGTCTCAGGCAGCTCTGTTGAGCTAATCACAGTTCATGTCCCCACATTGGGACAGATACTATAGAGAATGACAAAATATTAACCATAACTGCTAGTGCTCTGACCACCTGCTATCTCCAGTGAGTTGCTTTCTGATGTTGTCATGATGCTGTATTTCCAGTATTTCCTTTTTCCTAAATGGGTTTTTCTTTTGATCAGCTTCGGAGAAAAACTGTGCACCAAGTACACCTGGTTTATATTTACCAACTTTAACCTGAAAAACCAGGATGAAAAAAGGAACAGTAACTTTCATGAGACATACCTGTTTATTATATGACCTTCCTTACATTTTATCCTCCTTCAAAGGCAGGTTTTCTTGTACCACCCCTTGCAGTAGCCTCCTCAGTTATATTTATCATGATAAAACCTGAGCTGAAGTGCAGATTCTGCAATATGCTCCCTCTATAGAGCAAAATTCAGAGCTGTTAATGAGTAAGTAAGCCCTCAGTATCCCTGCCTTTACTCTCCCATTTCAGTCAGAGGCATTCGTCCTGAAGAACATGATGGGAGTTGTTATCCTCATCTGGAAATTTTAAAGGAAAAACCTGACCAATCAAAACCAATTTGTTGATTTAAATGAAAAGTTTACTCAGCAACTTAAAATACCAACTGAAAAGCCTCTACCTGCAAAGCTTCTGACGCTTGATACTGAGGTTCTGAGTCTCCTGCAATGACGATTTATAGCCCTTAATCTTTCCCACAAGCCACTGCTTCATTAAAAGGTAAAAAAAAAAAAACCAACAACCCACACTGCATTATACTCTCTGTAATTCTTAGTAACGGAGATTACACTGACCTGCAGAACTTTTCCTTTTTCTGCACAAATACCTTTCTGGAGCATGCCTCTATGCTGAAAACCTCTTGTGTAAAAAGAGAGAATTCCAGGACTTACTGCATCTTAAAAAAGTAGAACATACTTTTCCTTATGACAATTAGGCAGTTGACTCTCTGTCTGTAGCTTTCATCTCCAAACTGGGAAAGATGCATGATTGAAAGATCCTGTCAGGAGAAAAAAAAAGAAATTAAAATAAATAAGTAAATATTAGGACAGAACAGAAACAATGACTGGCCAGAGCAGACAGCAAAGTCAGAAACATGGGAGATCAAGAACTTCAAGGGAAGAGATATTTTCAGTCTCCTTACAGTTTTACAGATCATTTCAGCTGAGATGCATTTCATGTAGCAAAACAGGATTTATCTGTTATTGCTCTGTGCATTATTTTGAAGAGGACTTTCAACAATCATGCAAATAACACAGGGAACTTCCCATCTTTCTGTATATCTTCAGGGTGCCAAGGGAGATGTCACAGTTTTTGTCTCACTGGTATTTACTGTTTTCCCAGACACTCACCTGAAACACCCACTTTTTCAGCAGCAACTGAGTGGAGTGAGGAGCATATTATTCTACTCTGTCCTCCCTTTGACACTTAATCCTGCTGCACATGGACTTGCCTTGCCCTCGTTCTGATCCTGCACTACTGTAATATATCATGCTTCAGTTTCTCAGTCAGGAGGAAACAGAAGAAATTCTGCCTCTCGATCTTGTTTTTATATAGGTTTGCTAATCACGTGAATATCCTTAGTCTTACAACAGGTGATTTAATAGCATTGTTAATCCCATTTTAAACCTACACAGCTGAGACATGCAGTAATTGCTTGGACAGGAGGCTAGGCACAAACCCCAGGTTTCCTGTTAAACTCTTCAATACTCATTCATTTTCTGATAGTTTTTTTTTTTTTTTTTTTTTTGCTCTAAAGTATTTGTGTAACAGTACAAAAAAGGCATCAGAGACAAAAACAAATCAATGAAAGCAATTAAATGAAAGTGTTTAAGTAGATAATAGTGTTTCTTCTTCCATATGACTGTCTTTCCATACAATAAGGCAAGATGAGGTTCTTCCTGTGCTAGGGCATAGCTGTAACTCTGCAAAGAGTTACTGAAGTGTTAATATTGATCAGACAAGATGGAACATGTTACTGAGACAATTGGTCAGACTAAAGCAGTGACAGCACCATAAGGGATATTATGGATGGTTGAAGTATCTGAGGGTATCTATCTTTCTGTCTATCTACCTGTTTTCCAAGATGTCTACTGTCATTGAACTTAGCTATCAAGAGAAGAATGGCTGCACTTAATCATCAGCAGATAAATACTGTTCATGCTGTTAACTGGGGACTGGGTCAGATTTTCCTTGTTTGTACCTTTGCTGCTCTTTTTTTTTAACTCCACAATTTTCAGACAGTAGCATTTTCTCACAGTCTGTATGTGTTGGTTTAGGACTTGTGTCAGTGGAACTGCATAGCTCTGTGTGTCTGCCAGAGTTTACTCAATCCAGCTCCTTTCCAGGAAAACACAACAGCCAACTGATGAGAGCCGTTATAAAATTTCAAACCCAGCACCATTTCATAATATCTGGAATATGATTTGAATGCAGCAGCAGTGTGACTAATCTGTGCGTCTGCTCCTTCACCTGCAGCCAGAAGTGACTTAAGAGCAGAGGGAATTTCCCAAGCAATACCTGCTGTAAACCCACAACTTCCATGGCTGTATTTTCTATATAGTTAGTATTCAGCAGAGAGTCTGCAGCAGTGCAGAGCTGTGTGTTTGATGGTATTTTTCTTGTTCAAACCTTTTGAGAACGCTTTACTGAAGCATATAATGCTGCTTTGAAATTGGCCTCTAAACAACATTTTGAGAAGAAAAAATGCAGGCACTTGGCTCTGTGTTTTTGCCCTGTGCCATGGTTTGCTCAAGGAAGAAAAGCACACCATCCTTTGCTTCCAAAACCTCCTCTCAGCTCAGTTCTCATGTGTCTGCTATCACAAGATTCCTCCCTAACACGAGAGTTTCTCTTTTTTTTTAGCTTTTCTTGTTTTCTTTGCAATTTTTACATTACTAGTTAGGAGCCCTGGTACAAGATTTTCCCTTTTAACTCTAGGCTTATATATGGTTTTAAACTTTTATATAAACTCTTAGAAGAATTAATTTGTCATTACAGAGTCCTACATTAAATACAGTCTTCCAGGGTTAACATTGGGAGTAATCACAGTGCCCTCCTATTTTTATCTGAAGTACTGCAAGAGGAGACTTGGTCTAAATTAGGCAATGGAGTTTTTGCCTTGACGTTTGGAAGGTTAAATTTTGCCTGTAACTGTCAACTTCTCAGAACAGGAGTTGGCATTTGGAGTAATCCAGAACTCCTGCAGAGTTACATTACTGTGGCAGCTAGACTGTAGTAAATCTAGGCTGAAGACCTATTGGTTCAATTACTGCTTGGGGTCAGGACATGCCATAGATTATTAGATATGCAAATGAAAAATGCTTGACTGTTGATGAAAGAAAGATGGATGGATTTCTTAAATACTCATAATCAGTGATAAGACTAAGTATAGATTGATGCATAGTCATTTACTTGTAGATTTCTGTTCTTAAATTTTACCTGTGTGCAGGTAAAAATAAATGATTTTGGGTTTTATGTGTCATACTGTAAAAATAAACTTATGTAGCCATTTGTAGGTCTGTTTTGAACTGCTTCTGCAATGCCCCTAGATTTTTAGATATAGGTTCAGAAAGAAATTCAGAACATGCTAATTCTCATTCTGTTCTCACTAATCACAGTGTAAATCTGCAACACTGCTCTACATTCACTGAAGACACACTGGTAATATATTTGGAAGGAAATCAGTTCCTTTGCTTTATGGAGATAGAGTGTGCAAGAATGCCACAAAACTAACTCACTCAGATTTGTGAATATTCTTCAGAGTGAATTAGTGCTGGTACATGACAAGATGACCTTATCGCAACATAAACTCTATAATGCTTCAAGAGATTTTTTAATATATATATATATAAAGATATTATTCTATTAACTTCTTTTTCTGTTCCTTAAATACATTATTTGTAATCTTATTTCCCAGTGTGATTAAAGCTGGAAGAATTTGACCCCTACATTTGTCATGTCGAAAGTCTGTTACATCTATAAAAACTTGTTAAATTTCTCTTGAGGATTATCTCCTTTGGGGAAGAATTTTTTACTACATGTAAGACAAAATGATTATGAGAGTGAGAATGACATGAGCTATTCAACCCCACCTGCTGCTGCAAGGGAAAACATATTCCCAGATGCACCTTGACGGAGCAGAAATAGATGCAGAACCACAGGAAAACTTGTTCCGCTTGATAGTTAGTTTGCTTTGCAGGAATATATCACAATGCATGAGGGAATATACTTTACCAAAACTGATGCTAACTTTTTCCAAGGAGTCAGTGAAAGCCACAGAGTTTGTAAAGGTTATACAGCATCCCTCCCCTACATGGTAGCTTCTAAATGATTTTCATTCTTGTCACTCTAGATAGAACAGTTTTCAAAACTACTACAGGTTTTCTCAAGGTTCCTATTCACTGCCTAAGCATACATCTCTTGGCCACTGCGCTTCCTGTTGTTCTCAGTTTAACCATGCAAAGTGCAAGGTCCTACACCTGGGTGGGAGCAATCCCAGGCACAGCCACAGGTTGGGCAGAGAAGAGATTCAGAGCAGCCCTGCAGAAAAGGACTTGGGGGTATTGGTTGACGGAAAAATGAACATGAGCCCACAGCATGCTCTTGAAGCCCAGAAAGCCAACTGTATCCTGGGCTGCAGCAAAAGGAGTGTGACCAGCATGTGAAGGGAGGTGATCCTGCCCCTCTACTCGGCTCTTGTGAGACCTCACTTGGAGAACTGCGTGCAGTTCTGGTGTCCTCAACATAAAAAGGACATGGAACTGTTGGAACAAGCGCAGAGGAGGGACACGAGGATGATCAGGGACTGGAGCACCTCCCGTATGAAAACAGGATGAGAAAGTTGGGGCTGTTCAGCCTGGAGAAGAGAAGGCTGCGTGGAGACCTCATAGCAGCCT
>JAOEHY010040961.1:8713-19496 GCA_025447955.1 Psilopsiagon aurifrons
GGTCCCCATCCCCAGCGCCATCGAGGCGCCGCTATCCCTCCCGCTGTCGTTAGGAGCGCTCAGCTCTGGCGGAGCGGCAGGCAGCGGGCGGAGCGGGAGGATCTCCGGTGTCCCGGCGCGGCGTCTCTACAGGGGCATTTCCAGATTCCCTCTCTGAGCGGCTCCGAGACGGTTCGGCCGGCGGCTGAGGCGAGGTGCGGTGCGATGCGCGGCTGCCGCTGTCCGCTGGGATGCTGACGGTCCTCGGCACTGGGAAGGGTCGCCAGCTCAGCCCTGCGCTTCTTCACGGTAGTGAAGAGGCAGAAACGAATTAAACGTTGCTACCCCCTCAACCCGGGGACAGATGTGTTTGGGGAGAAACAGTAACTGTGGGCTTACACAGCACAACTGGAGTGCCGAGTTGCTATGTAAGATAGGGTCAGAATGGGGCTCTCACCTCCGGTCCCCTACAGCAATTCAGCACAAAGCTGGACTCTCGTGCCTTGTTTTACCCCTAGTCAGACCTGCTTGTCCTTGATCCTTGTGTCACCGGATCTCAGGTACATGATCCTTCCACCTAGGAAGGATCCTTCCACCGGCTGTGGCTGGGACATTATCTGCCTGTCAGATCTCTCCTGCTTGCTCAGACAGTTGGGGCTGAGGGTCAGAGCCTCGGTCTGTGGGTTAGAACAAGTGCCGTAAGTGCACACAGCTGGCGAGGAAAGCTTGTCCAGGGCTTGTACCCCTGCAGCACCCACCCGCTGGGCTGGAGGCAGCACAGCCTTCTTGCCTGCTGTCATGGTTATCCTTGGGAGCGCCGGTATAAAGGGAATGGCAGGAGGTCCTGGAAGTGGGATGAAAAGGGTCAGTGTGTGCAGGTGTGCACAGGAGTGCGTGTGCATTGCAGGGTGAGAATGCAGGCAGGGTGAGCACGCACAGGTACACGGGTGTGAAAGGGCAGTGCGGGGTTGAGGATGTGCATTAGAGCTTGTGGCTATGCATTGACATGTGATAGTGTGTACAAACATGTGCCAGTGTGCTGGATCCACGGCATGAGTGTCCGCAGGTATTCAGGAATGGCTATGGGCAGCTGTGTGTGCGAGGTGGATGTGCATACGTGTGCATCTTCCGTGCGTGGCTGTACAGGCAGTTCTGCCCGCGTCTTAGTGCCTTCCATCAGTTCCCGCAGACCTTGGGTCTGAGTTTCTCTGTGGGCAAAACTTTCCAAAGCCCCCTTGCCCATTCCACAAAGGGTGTTTAAAGGAGTAAACGAAGATGGGAGATGTTTATCCAAGTGAAACAGGGCTCCCTTGGGGGTTCCCAACAAAGTTTTTTCTCTGCTTGGAGAAAAATTGGGGGGGGGGGTGTGGTGTGGTGTGTGTGTTGAGGATCTATTTGCATGCAGCAAACAAACCCCAGCCCTGGTTTCTACCTAAATAAGGGGACGGCAGAATTGTCTTTGCTGCTTGCTTATTTGTGCAACTCCCCAGGGACCGAGCAAATCGTGGAGCTAGCAGAATAAGCCATGAAGCAGCACTCTTGAGGACTCGTGCTTGCAGTCCTAGTAGCGGGATGCAGATTTCAGATCCTACGCTGCAGAGTGTGTATCAAAAGGAAAATCACCCTCCCGTTCTGACGCTGCCGCTCCTGAGGCGCACACAACACTAGCATAGTGTTACCCTGGAAGAGCCAAAGAACCGTGTCTTTCAGCGTGAAAGGTGAGCGGCGGAGCTGCCTCGGAGGCAGTGCTCTGCCCTCTGGCTCTCGGGAAGCGGCAGCCGGAGACGGGTTTTCCTATCGGATTTTCCAAGAGGCAGCGCGGTGGTTCAGTCGCCTGCGGCGCTGTGTGTCTGCCTGCGCCATGCCAGTTCCGTGCCTCCAGAGGGCAAAGTCAGATCGTGCTTCACTTTGCGCTTGCAGAAGGTGACAGTGAGCGAGGTGCGCGCTGGAGCGGCTGCATTTGCCCTCCCTGCTGGAGATGAGAATCCTTTTCCAGGAAAACGCTTTCCTTGGCAGACCCCAGCATGTAAGCAGAGTGAAACGGATACCCAAACAGCACGTGCTGGCTCTTGTGCCTTCTCATTTCCTCATCAGGCAGGTTAAACTGTAAAACTGTAATGCCAGTGTTTGTGAATGAAGTGGGAGTTGTATACTGTGGTGGCCTGGAGACAGTCCTCAAGCTGACTTTATCGTCAGCCTGTTTAAAAACATTCCCAGCTCTCCACTCTGTGAGCAGGAATACATCCCTTCTTAAGCACTCATGTTTCTCTTGACTACCATCTCGTGTGGGGAAAGAGCTATGGGAAATGTGAAACTCAGACTCACTCAGGTGGATCTTAGACTGCAAATCTCTTTCACCTGTAAATCAAAGCGTTGCCTGCTGCTGGAGCAGAAGAGTTGGTGTTTTTTGTCTTTGTGAACATTTTGTTTTCTCTTTTGATTCAGTTACAATGGAGGGGGGACAAAGGTAAGTAAAATAGAAAATGCCATGCATCGACTAAATATTTTGAGATCATAATGCAACAGAAAATGTATGGTATCTACAGGAGTATTAAAAATATAAAAGCTACTTCTCTTATAGCTTGGACTTTCTTTTGGTCTCTGGGATGAAGTTCAGAGTCAGTATTTTTTCCTGTGTAAATTTCCCAGCTCAGATGCTGCCTTCACTGAGCTCTGCAGCCTTCAGCTGACCAGAATGGTCACTGATTCTGGGACCAGGCACTGCAGAATGTACCCTGCATAAAGGCATTGTGCATCGGCCTCTCAAGACTGGAGTTGGCACCCATAGGTGCTAAAGAGTTAGCCCAGCCAAAATCCCATCTGCTTGGATGTCAAAGAGCAATTTCCACTCATGGAAACAATCCAGTCCTTTAGGTTTCATTCCCTGTACAGTTGTTCCCATATTACAAACTGCACCATTGAGATCCCTTGAGAGTAAACTACTCGAAAGCTCTGTTCTCCTTTTGCCCTGTGACCTGAGTTGCTTCTCCTGTGTCATCCGGAGGGAAGTGGACATTAAATGTGTGGACAGATCACACTGCACATTAAGTGTAACACACTCATAGTTTTGGTTCTACCACCAGGATTCCTCTCCTCTTTGAGGAGAGGAAATGTTTTGCTTTAGCTTTGTGTCCCAGGAAGAGCAGAGCTGACTTTAATGTGCTGCAAGCCAAGGGCTAAGTACAGTCAAAATCCCAGATGAGATAGAGTGAATGCAAATGAAGTGAGAACACACACCCCATAGCAGAGCCTTCACCCCAGGCTCATTGCCCCTGCAGTGGGATGGCAAGGGTTTTTTTGTTTGTTTGGGGCTTTGTTTATTTTGTTTGTTTGTTTACTGTTTTTACTGGCTCTGTGTTTGCTGCGAGGACTTTGCTGTTTATGTGTCTGGATCATCAAGGACAGACGATCTCCATACCATCCTGCTGCTCTGTGACAAAGAAGCCCTACCTGCAGCTCATGATTGAGATCTGGGAAGGGACTACAAGCCCCAGTCTTGGAACAAGACAAATGATGGGACATCCTTCATTCACTTTCAGAGCATGTGTCTGCAAAAAAAATGTCCCACATCACTTAAGACATCTCACACCTGACTGGGATTAGTGGGAGGCAAAAGCAGAGAGGTGATTGCATGGATTTTGGAAACACTTTATATCCAGAGTGTGGCGTGGGGACCTGAATGAGACTTCTGAGGGAGAAACAATGTGCAGCTGCCACATGGAGTCCTGTCCTGTGTCAGAAGAGGGGCTGGAAGGCAATAGACTAGTGGATGTATCCATTGCATATTTGCATGAGACGTTCATGTGCCTTGTCTTGTGAGAGCAATGTTTCACCTAATCGACAAGATGGTTGTTTATCATCCATCCTGGGTTTCCAAATTAATGCTACTTTTCATCCCCTGGTGGAGATTTCTGTGGGAACTTGGGGCTGCAAGAGAGAAAGAATTGCTTGTTGGGAGCATCACATGGATATATCCAGGTTCATGAGAGAGGTTTGAGTTAGCTGTTGTCGTCATTCTTCTGTAGATCAAAACAAAACCCACGGTGGTTTTAAAACAGGCCACGACCACGGGCTTTGGGAGACGAAATGCAGCTGGGAAGAGGTCTGGGAACCTCATTCTCCATCCAGAATGGCTTCACTTGGCCTGATCTGGAGGGCAGTGAGAGAGGCCGGACAGCGTGCCTGGCGGGCAGCCCAGCATGTCCCCTGACTGATAGAGGTCGAGCAGCATCTGCAGAGGGCGTGCTGTGACAGGCTTTGTCAGAGCAGGGCATCACCTCTGCCTGCTCTCTTGGCGTCCCCTGCCCCATGGTGGGGAATTCTGTGACAGTGCAGTAGCAGAGCGACTGGCATACAGCGTAGGGGGATGTTGGTAGTGTAGATGTAGTTTGGTGCCCTAGGGTGGTGGACTGAGGGAGTGGCTGACATAAGAAGAGGCAGAGCCCCAGCCTGAAGGGACACGGGAAATGGGAGCAATGGGCTGTAGAAAGCTCACAAAGCCCAGCAAATGTACTGGTGAGGCAGCACATGGTGCAGGATAACCCTATGCATTGGTCCTATCTGGGAAGCAACCAGCAGAGCTGGGGCCCTCCTGCAGTGGAGCTGGGGCACAGTGTGCATGAGACTGAACATGTGCCAGGAGTGACTTGCTGTGGGTAAGGCACACTCTGTCCTGTGTTTCATGAGGAGGAGCATAGCTTGTCGTGCACACCTTGGTCTGTTCCAGCACTGCCTAAACAGCAGGTTAGACATGCAGCTTACTGTGCAAACTGGCAACGGGAGACTCATTTAGCTAAGATACAGAGCCACAAGCAAAAGCAGTAGAAAACACTGTATGTGATGTAGGCAGCAAGGAGCAGACACCTCCACAGTGGAAGAGGAGCAGATCCAGCCTGAGCTGGATGGGCCATGACACATTAATTTGTCCTCCTGCTCAGGCAGTTTTTACAGGTGGTTTGCCAGAGAATAAGCTGCCCATTCTTGCCTTTGCACTGCCAAGAAATCACTGGGAGTTGG
The DNA here is from genome assembly GCA_025447955.1 of Psilopsiagon aurifrons. Lineage (NCBI taxonomy): Eukaryota > Metazoa > Chordata > Aves > Psittaciformes > Psittacidae > Psilopsiagon > Psilopsiagon aurifrons. The sequence continues at coordinate 13,709 of JAOEHY010040961.1, forward strand.
GCAGATCTGTCAGATGCTATCAAAGGAGGAGCTGGCTTTTTCTGGGAACATGCAAAGCAGAGACAGGCTGTCTTCTGTAAGCCAAACATCACTTGCCTATGCCTTTTATTCTTTTGCAGGTGTTGCGAGGTTTGCATGGCTGTTGCTCCTCCAAAGCCTGTGCGTTTCAGGAGCTCATGAAAATCTTCCGGATGGGTATCTTTGAATAGCCATCAGGCTCTGTTGGCATGGAAATAAGTTCTTTCTGTTTTGCCTATCAAATGCCCTATTTGGCCACCATTCAACAGTTTCCAGTGGTTTAATCCCCTCTAGGGGTGGCCTAGGTCTTTGGTGTTCACACTCCCTGTAGTGAGGTTCACTTTTCCTCTCTGAGTCCTCCCTGCCACCCGCAGCCTCCTGTGGTCACAGCAGGCAGCTTTGGGTCTAGTTTCCACTATTTGTGTCCTGGTTGGTAGCAGAAGCAAGGCTGTTTCAGAAGGCAGGGGTAGAGAAGCCAGCCAACAGCAAGAACTTCTGCATGCAGGGCCACTGTCATCGGTGCTGGTCCATGCCATAACTTTGGTAGAGAAGGTGAAAGACAAGCATGCAGGATGTAGTGGTGGCTCAGGACTTGCAGGATGACCATCATCTACTCTGCGTCTCTCAGGTGTCCTGTTAGGATCCATCTGCTCTGCTGACTCACAACTGGCATCACAGGAGCCCACAGAGCCATGAAGACCCTGAGGCTTCTGGAAATGGAGCATTTGTCATCTGAAGCTGGATTTTGCTTGCTGCAGCACAAGCTTATCCCTCAGCAGCTAGTGGTGAAACTAATGCTTGGTGGAAAACTGGAAAATGCAGCATTAAGTTTAGGGAGAATTGTTTATTGCTTGCTTTGGAAGCTGGGAATTTAATCCAAGAAGAATTACTGAAGTTAATTAATTGTTTTACTGTGAACAAAATACCTTTGCAAATATCTTGCTTTAATTCAGTAAGTTATTTGAAAGAAACACTGTTTGTTTTGGTTTTCGTTTGTTTTCTTTTTCCTTGTTGCATAGAGAACCACATTGTCCTAGATGCTGGCTTTTTTCTAACCATCACTTCAGCATGGAAGGGAGCGGTGACAGGTCATTTTACCCAAGCCTTAGTGCTACGAAATTAATTTCCCAATGCAGCCACAGAAATTTCTTGGTGGTGTTCATACTGGTAATATTCTTCATGTTGCTACACTCAAATATGGATATAGCAAAGTCCTTCAACAAATTGCAGTGGAGTTGTCCTCCAATTTATTAACCAATTTCCTGGCCCATTACATGTTCTGCACTGTGGTCCTTGCAGAGGACTTTCCCCACAGTTATGAAGAGTAGGCCAGCCAAGGAAAGAAAAGGTTTTGGGAGCAAGTAGATGGGATCAGCAGGGGGAGATTGGGAACATGCAAATCAGGAGAAGAAAGAGGAGGAAAAGCGCCATAAGAAAAGCAAAGACTATGGACAGGAGGGATTGGGGCTGGAGCTGGAAGGAGATGAAGAGTTTTTCTGGAAGTCTGGCTGAGAGGTTTGCTTTGTGCAGGAGATCTTGAAAGGATGGACAAAATACCTGCGCCCACCACAGTGTTTCTCCTCCAGGTCTTAGACTGGAATCAAAGACTTTTACTGTCAGCATCATTTTGGTACAATCCAATAAGCATGAAAAGTAACATGTTACAGCTTTCTAGGACTGGCCTACACTGATCGTGAAAGCAGTTTAGTGCTGTGAGCTGTTCTGCTGGGTTCTTTTTATTATTTCTTTTCTTTAAACCAAGGAAAGTCACTGATTAAACTGCATTACTGAGCATTATTAAACACGGCAGATGTTGCCTTTCCTTCCCTGGAATCCACGGCTTTCAGCACACTTTGCACGACTCGATCAATAAAAATAAGGTGTTTCTTATAGCAGGTAGGTCCAGGCACCCAGCAGTTTTGTGTCAGACTTCTGATGCTTTGAGACCTCCTGGGGAAGTCCTCAGTGATGAGGCAGATCAGGGTCCACAGCAGGGATTGTGAGGAGGGGCATAGGGTGGATTGAAAGCACCACAGCCATCAGTGAATTCAGCTGTTGCACAGACACTGATGAGGGACTGGTGACACCCAGCACTACCAACTGCTGTAATGCCATGTGTGAAGGATGTAAATAGCCTTTATTTAAAAACAAAATGAAAGGTGGGGGTAGTTTAAGCTTATTTGCACTGGCGATAAAATCTGAGTGCTTTCACAGAAAGCTCCCATTTTTTTCCCTTGGCTTTTCTGTTCTCATTGCCCGTTGTTCTCTCGGATCCTTTAGCAATCACCATGATAATTACCACGTAATGGCCTATTTAGAAGTGCCTACAGAAATCTACTGGAGTTTTGCGTGACATCCCACAGCAAAATGACCATGCCCACATGAAGAAACCGGTTATTTCTCTAAATTTTAAGTAACTTTTCTTTAACAAGGCTCCAAAGGCTGTGAATAGCTGGAATCCTGCTGAAGTTAACAGACTTACCTGGGTTTACACTAGACAAGCATCTGCCCAGTGTTTACCTGAGGACATACATGTTCCCAGAAGCCCATGGTAGTCTGTATTAGAAAGAACTTTTTTTAAGTTCCACAGTGCTGTTAAAACTACACAAGGTGCTGTTTGTGTTTCCAGGGACAGCAGGAAGCTTCATCAATCTCTTTTCATTTTGGACTGGTTTTAATTGTGCTGTGATCAGTGCGCATTTCAAGTTTGAATCTGTGCTATGGGACATCCCAAAGGGAGGGTGGGGTCTCTTTCCACTGGCCTTTTTAAAACTGGGCTGTTTGTGGTCCCAAGCAAGCTGATCTAACTTGTGGCACTACCTTGCTTTGAGCTTTTGCTGGGCCAGAAACGTTGTAATTTCCACAGTTCTCTCTGCTGTTGTGGGGGAAACATGATTTCCAGGAGTTTCTGTCAAGTCAGCTCAAGTTCTGTCGATACTATAGGAAAATGACCCATGGACAACAAGCAAAATGCCTTCTCAAAATGCCAGGTGCTCAGATCTTGTTTCTCCCAGCTGGCTATGATAGTTTTGATTATGCAGTTCGGGTCTTCATATGCAAATCAGAGATTTGCCACCATGCTGGGCCATTATTAGAAAACAGATCTTCTGGAAGTTATTTAAACAATCACTTCAGGGACCACCTTTTGGACAGGAGAAAGGAAAGAGAGTGGCATCTTTTTGAGACCTTCAAGTGTCCCTCCTCTTTATTCTGCTCTAAGCAAATGCAATTTAGCTATGTGGAAATTGCTGGTTTTGTCTGGGATAGAGTTAATTTTCTTCACAGAAGATAGTATGGGGCTCTGGATTTGTGCTGGAAACAGTGTTGATGGTACAGGTGTGTTTTCCTTATTGCTGAGCAGTGCTGACACAGAGCCAAAGCCTGTTGTGCTCCTCACCCTACCAGCGAGCAGGCTGGGGGTGCACAAGAAGTTGTGGGAACACAGTCAGGACAGCTGACCCCAACTGACCAAAGAGGTATCCCACACCATATGGTGCCATGAGCAGCATATGAAGCTGGAGAAGAAGAGGAATGGAGGGACATTGGAAGTGATGGTGTTTGTCTTCCCAAGTCACCACTAAGTGTGGTAGATCCCTGCTGTTCTGGAGATGGCTGAACACCTGCCTGCCTGTGGGAAGTGGTGAATGAATTCCTTGCTTTGCTTTGCTTGCATGCTTGGCTTTTGCTCTACCCTTTAAACTGTCTTTATCTTAACCCATGCATTTTCTCACTTATACTCTTCCAGTTCTCTCCCCTGTCCCACTTCAAGGGGAGTGAGCAATGACTCTGTGAGGTTCTCAGTTGCTGGCTGGAGTTAAACCACGGCAGAGAGTGTCGTTATTACTTCAAAAAAATAGAGAACAAGGGAAAGGTGGAAAATGAGCTCTGAAAATAAGTAAATAAATAAATAAAATGGTTGCTTTTTCCTGTAACAAGTGTTTATTTGGATGTGAACACAAGAAAAGGTCTACAGGACATGGACAGGCCAAGATCTGCTTCCAGCAAGTAAGTCCCGGAGCAGAAGACTCTCTGGCCTGAGGTACATGCTAATACAAGAGGCACAGGACTGACCTTAGCAATGAGCAGAGAGAGGGTGCCTCCAGGATGTATGTCTACCCCAAAGGCAAGAGGACTATAGATGAGCTCAGCCCAGCCCTGCGATGCTCAGACAGCAAAGACAAGGTGGACAGCATGTGGTGGCCCTGATCCTCCTTGGTGTTCCTTGCAGGTGATCCTCCATCTGGGGTGAGAAGATAGCCAACAATCCCTGTGTGGACCATTGGCAGCAAGAGGGATGGCTCACAGAAGCGGGGTGCTGATGCATCCCCTTCACTGCCAGCAACTCTATGCTGTGCAGAGGGCTTGGTTAGCCCAGTAAGATGGGGTGGTCCTTGCCAGTTCAGTGTAAATAGCTGCGCACTGGAGGTAATTTCTTTCAGTCACTTGTTACACAGCTTTACTGAATGGGGAGTGTCAATTTTTTCTCCTCAGAACTAGTCTGGGCAACACTGACAGAGGAGTTGAAAAATGAGAGCTAATCCTGCAGGAATGACTCATTCTGGCATAGGATTTGCAGAGCGGGACGAGAAGTTCAGGTAAAACAAAGGGAAATGGAGGCCATGGTAAAACTCTGTGGTTTGTAGAATGACAGTTTAACTGCTATGGAGTCAAAGTTGGAAACCCCCTCTCAACAAATTGCTGTACTCAAAACCTTGGCAATGTCTACAGCAAGTCAATGTTCGAGCATACTTGCCCCAGAAGCAGAGGCTCTTTCCCATGGGAGCTGCAGATTGGATTGCTAATTACCATGGGACTGGAAAACAATTATTATTTTTTTTAATTAAACACAAATAAAACAATAGCTGTCCCTTTAAAGTCTGACTTTGAAATATTTACTGCATTTTTTAGCAGTGATTACACTGGCCTAGTCGAAACAGAGCAGCACTGGAGCTCTGACAGGGGTTTAAAGCTATTTGCAACCAGCAGTGACAACCTGGTAGCTGGGGGAAACCATAAGCTCAGTCTAAACACCTGGGCTGCGGAATGGGAGGCTGGATTTCTTGAAGCTGTTGTAGGCTTAAAAACAATTTGTCTCTGCATCCTTTGGGAGATCTTTTACCTTGCTCTCTACTTACCTTGCTTTCTTCACCTGAAATGTTTGCAAAGACACCCAACTGGCTGCAGAGAGCTGAAGAGAGTTCACCTCCAGAGTGTGGATCAAGTTGTTATCATAGAATAGTTGGTGTTGGAAAGGACCTTACGATCATGTAGTTCCAACCCCCCTGCCATGGGCAGGGACACCTCACACTAAACCATGCCACCCAAAGCTCTGTCCAACCTGGCCTTGAACACCACCAGTGATGGGGCATTCACAACTTCCCTGGGCAAGGTTTTAAAACATTTCACATTGTAAGATGAGGACATTGGTATAGTAACAGCAAAAACCAAAAACATCATGGAGTCACAGGGAAGAGGACACTTTTCCATCCCAGCCTTTCCCACACCTGTTTATTAAAAGAGATGTGGCACATGCAGAAAAGTTGTGCTCAGATGAAGTGATCACTTAAAAAGGATCATATACTACAAGGCATAAAACATTAAGAAGTTTTAAAGGAAATTAGTTACAAATAACAAGTCCAGAGAAGGGCCACAAGGATGATCATGGGACTGGAGTACCTCCCATACGAAGATAAGATGAGAAAGTTGGGGCTGTTCAGCCTGGAGAAGAGAAGGCTGTGTGGAGACCTCATAGCAGCCTTCCAGTATCTGA